>VZTF01004373.1:930243-947392 GCA_013397755.1 Cnemophilus loriae | reverse complement strand
GATCAAGCTGCCACATTAACAGAAAACTCTGTCACTCTGATGAAAAAAAAATCAGCTCTAATACCAGAAGAAATAAAAATAGAATTTTGACTCCTACATACAGAAAAGGAATTGCTTTTGTCTTAAAACAAGCAGCATTTTGGTGCATTCCTTCATATTTTCTATGAAAGAAAGATTATTTTTTCAATTATTTGATCTCTCTGCAAGGGAACACAGCAAATGACTACTGGGGTGCATCCCAGTAAGACTCACTCTCAGAGACTGAAATGTTATGGTTTATGGCTTAAATATTTTTATGAAGGACTTTTGCCTATTTTAGCAAAACTGTACAACAAAAGCTGCACGGAAGACCACCACACCCTGAATGGGCCTCTTCATTGAGGCCCTGGACTGCAAGTTTATGGAGATAAGAGAGAGTGACTCATGTCTGGGCTGGGGGAGAAGAATACATTCACAGGAGGGTTAAGCCTCCCACCTTCGGGGTGGCGACCACAGCCCCAGGCTATCTGCTGTCAGGCTTGAGCAGACCATCACCCCAAAGAGGGGAGGACGAGAGGTTTTGGGTGTGTGGCGAAAAAGCCTATGGAGAGAGGCAGTGAACGCCCATCCTCTCCTGTGCAGACCAGCCCAGCTGTGGGAGCTCCCCACCGCGGGAAAGCCACATCTACAGGACATCCACGTGAATGACAGCAGAGGGGTGTCAGGGGCCATCAAAGGCCCCCCCTCCCACCCGCAAAGGGGTCCCCAAACTCTGCACCAGGGCACTGCACATAGTGCAAAATGATGCAACAGATCCAGAGTCTTGCAAGGACAGCGTCAAACCTAGCTCCCTGCAGGGAAGGCACCTGGGCATTCCCACCTGGCCAAAGTGTATATCAATCCACTGGATTCTATACTTTTTGGCATGGGGGACCCTCACCACCAAGAAGACCAGATGGAGGGGAGCAATGAAGGTGATATGTTTCTACCTAACCCCTGTCACTCTCCCTGTCCCCCCCCCACCTGTTTTTTCTATTTCTTTCTCTTTGCCTCTTTTACTATTAAATAAAATATATCAATTTTTTTGGCATCAATATCTAATCTCATTTGGTTTTAATCAAGTTTTGGGGTATATTTTCAACTTTTCTGGGTTCGATCCATTTCATTCACAGAGACTTAGTTTTCTTTGCTCTTCTGTACTTAAATAAGTTCGTAACACTCACTTAACTGTGCTGGACAGATTTTAGAGTGGGGCTCTACAGCCTCTTTAAGTTGTGGGGCTTTTATGTGTTCACATTTCATTCTATAGTGCCAAAAGCCTTCTGCTCCCTGTGCTTTCAGGTTCCCAGCTATTTGATAGCTTGACTGAGAGGAGGTCTTCATGTCTTAGAATACTCAACTTCTCCAAAACAGACTATGAAAGCCTACAGTTTTCAGTAACTGATTAATAATGAAACTTCTGTTCAAATACGATTCCATCCTGGTGAATCATTTCTGACACACGTGAATGTTTCGATGAAGCAGCACCTTGAGAATCTCTATTCAAATTAAATCTCAGAGACTGATGACTGATTCAGGAATGACCTTCAACATATCGAATAGTTGGGTAGTTTAGTCTTTCATACTTTCCTGATAAAGACACTTTTCAGGTTGCCTGGTTCCCCAGCTGATATGTGTTTATTCTCCCTATTGCAGAACGAGGTGTAAGTGGCATTTAATATTAAATAAAGGCCATTGTACCAATGTCAAAACATCCCACTTTGACATTTTAGAAATAAACATTAAGAATGAGATCCAAGACAGCCTGCATGGCTTTACTAAGAGTGGCGAATTGTGCCAGATCAATCTCCTGGCCTTCCATGGTGGAGTGATAGTAAGGATTGACAAGAAAAGACTAACGGATGTCATCTACCCAGACTTCTGTAGCACCTTCAGTATGATCCCACATGACATTCTTATTTTCAAATTGGAGACATATGGATTTGATGGATGGACTACTCAGTGGATAAGGAATTGGCTGGATGGATGCAGCCAGAGAGTTGTAGCCAATGACTCTATGTCCAGTTGGAGGCCAGTGACAAGTGGTGTCCTTTAGGGCTCTGTCTTAGGGCTGATGCTCTTCAATATCTTCATTAATGACCTAGTGAGACCAAGTGCACTCTCAGCAAGTTTGCAGATGACACAAAGCTAAGCAACAGGACGGGATGTCATCCAGAGGGACCCGGACAAACGTGAGAGGTAGGCCCATGAGAATCTCACGGAGTTCAGGAAGCGCAATGTGCTGCACCTGGGTCGGGGCAATCCCAGACATGAGTCATGGGAAGAATAAGTCATTGAGAGCAGCCCTGCAGAGAAGGACTTGTGAATTCTTGGAGATGGCAAGCTGGACATGAGGCAACAGAGTGCACTTGCAACCCAGAAGGCCAACTATATCCTGGGCTGTATCAAAAGAGGAGTGTCCAGCACATCAAGGGAGGTGATTCTGCCCCTCTAGTGACCCCATGTGGAGTACTGCGTCCAGGTCTGGGGTCCTCAACACAAGAAAGACATGGACATGTTAAAATGGGTCCAGAGAAGGCCATGAAAACAATCAGAGGGATGGAGCACCTCTCTACGAAGACAGATTGAGAGAACTGGGATTGTTCATCCTGGAGAAGAGAAGCCTCCAGGAAGACCTTCAGCATTTCAGTACCTGAAGGGGACTTATGAAAAGGAGGGAGAGGGACGGACAGATAGTGATAGGACAATAGGCAATGGTTTAGAATTGAAAGAGGGCAGGTTTAGATGAGATATTAGGAAGATATTCTTTACTCAGAGTGTGATGAAGCACTGGAACATGTTGTCCAGAGAAGTTGTGGATACCCCATCCCTGGAAGTGTTCAAGGCTAGGCTGGATGAAGCCCTGAGGAACCTGATCTAGTGAAAGGTGCCCTGCCCATAAAGGGAGTGGTTGGAACTGGATGATCTTTGAGATCCCTTCCAGCCTTTGCCATTCTACGATTCTATGATTCTATGACAGTTACTCCATTTTGTAGTGCACTTCCATTTGAAGTGACTTTGTAGAACGTATACAATTACTGTTTTGAAGAGGTGAAATTGAGATTAGCAACATGAAATTATTTGTTCTGTACTCATATCACTATTCAAAATTTTGCCATTTTTTATCTTATATGCAATGAAGAGGAATGTCAAAAAATCGAAGTCCTTCACCAAACTGTTTCTCCCCAGCTACAGGACTTTTTCTGTGAACTGAATAGGGAGTGGAAAGGAGACAGTTCCTGTGTTGTCTGTATAATCTTCACTTTTAAATGCAAAATAGCCTTTGAGACAAGGCAGCTGTCACTTTTCATCTACAGAAAAATACAGACTGACTCACTACAATCCCTATCTCCCATTCTAACTCCTGGGTGATTTGCACTTGTTTAGTTCTTTGTGGTTTTCGGGGGTTTTTTGTTTCCCTTAATCTGAAATTCAGTCATTTGTACCAGGAACTGCAGGGTATAAGAAAACTTAATGCTTCTGAACTATATTTTAAAATTTAATGGTGCTTTAGTGCTTTGCTTCAAAGTATGAGGTACACTACAGGGTTCTTAAATCCAAAACCTCAGAAGCCACCACCTTCTTTATCTGCCCAAGAGATTAGCAAACTTCAAGAAAGCAAGAAAAATAGGACCTGTCTCACAAACATGTATTGGTACAACTTTTACAATGCAGTATTTAACAGAGACATAAGCCATTCCTCTTCCATCTATCATTCTTGTGCACATGCTACATATTATTAATTCAGGACCTCTGGGACAGTCACATAAATCTGGTTGGAGTTGGGGGTCTGAGGTGGGGAGGGGTGTTTGGGTTTTGTGGGATTTGGGAGGGGGGTTAGAAGCACTCTGTGATCCAACATGCCATTGTCGCTCCTTTGGATCTTAACACACATAATATAATTTAAACATATTTTAACAATCTGCATGATAGAGCCACTGCTGCAGCATCTGTCATTTACAACATTAATATGGCAGCTGGTTTAAATTTTTATAAAATTAATAAAAGGGCTTTGTCTACACTAAGGACCAGAGAGGAAAAAAACAGTTTTTTCCCAATAAAAAGACTGGAAGAAGCAAGTAAAAAAAAATTGAAATAAGCAGAGATGATCTCTGGAATTCTTAAAACATGTATCAAAGAAGCCTCTCAATTTGGGGCCATCTCTGAGAAAACAGAGTAAAATCAATCCTATTTGTAAATATAAAATAAGCAGATCTTGTGAGCATTTCACATTTGTTTTGTCTCTAAATAAAGGCATTGAAATGTATGATTCACTTGCTAGGCTTCAACTCTCAACATATTTCTGCAATTTTTTCACATAGGAGTTTAAAAGTCCAACTCTGGATAACTCTTTAACCCTTTCAGTAAAAACCACTTGTGAACTATTACTGAGAATGTTTCCAGGAGTAAATCAGTGTATGGGGTGCATGGCTTCTTTGTAATCTCACCTTCCTAGACTTCTACTTACTCTTTTTGTCCTTGTTCAATTGTACCTCATCATAACCCTGAAAGAAAAAAGCCCTGATGGCTAATTTACAGAACTGCCATTAAAGGAGATCCCACGTGGACTAAGCATGATTAGAAAGTTTTTCAAGTCTGTTCATGGAACAGATTCTGGGTACTAGAGGAATACTGCTGTTTGCAGTTCCTAAATTAGGTATATTTGTTACCAAACCAGCAGAAGTAATATGCCACATCTCGAGTAGACTTATGCTTAATTGTTCCATGATGTTTAAACTGATTTATACGAAGTATGCAAAATGAAATCATCCTCCTCTAAACATCAAGCTTTCAATACCTTCTCCCACAGTATCCTTCTGGACAAAATGTCCAGCACACAGCTGGATAAACACACCATGCAATGGGTGAGCAACTGGCTCATGGGGTGGGCACAAAGGGTTATAGTGAATGGGGTGACGTCAGACTGCGGACCTGTCACTAGTGGGGCTCTGCAGGGCTCCATCCTCAGCCCTGTGCTCTTCAACATCTTCATTAACGACTTGGACACAGGACTGGAAGGGATACTGAGCAAGTTCACAAGTGATGCAAAACTGGGAGGAGCTGTTGACTCCCTCCAAGGAAAGAAGGCCCTGCAGAGACCTTGATTAGAGGGCTGGGCAATCACCAACCATATGAAGTTCAGCAAAGGAAAGTGCTGGATTCTGCACCTGGGATGGGGCAGTCCTGGATGTATTGACGGACTAGGGAACGAGTTGCTGGAAAGCAATTCCATGGAGAGGGGCCTGGGCATCCTGGTTGATGACAAGCTGAGTATGAGTCAGCAGTGCCCCGGCAGCCAGGAGGGCCAAGCGTGTCCTGGGGGGCATCAGGCACAGCATCGCCAGCTGGGCAAGGGAGGGCATATTAAAATGACTCATTAATGGTATAGAAAAAGTTACCTCCTTTTTTCAAGCCTGCAGTTGATGAGACATGAACTCATCTGAGGTTAGCTCAGCCAGTTAGAGCAGAGTACTAATAACACCAAGGTTGTGGCTTCAGTCTCTGTATAGGCCATTCACTTAAGATTTAGACTTGATCCTTGTGGGTCCCTTCCAACTCAGAGTATTCTGTGATCTAGGCCAAATACACATTCACTTTTGATTTAAAGAAAAGCATATAAGCAAAACAATTATGTTCCACTGTTAATACATTACTTCGATTATTTCAAGTGGATTAGCTTTTGATACCAAATGATAACCAAGCTGTATTTCACGCCTGACAAAAAAGAAAAATAGTATCTTGATGATATTTTGAAGATTTGGAATATTGCCTAGAAATACTATATTAAGTAGCTATGGGACAAGTGAAAAGATTAAGGAGACTAAAATTAAAAGAAAATGTAACTAAGCAATTTAGAACTACTTTCTGACCTAACTAAAGAAAACGAAGAAACTAAGCACGATGGAGATGAACAAAGTCTGTGATTTTCAGATTTAAGACTCTGGAAAGAATTGCACAAATCCAAAGTTCTCTGAATAAAGCACTATTGACAGTAGACTTGAACTTGTACTGTCTCATACACAGAAAGGCAGAAAAAAATCTATAAATGCACTTCAGCATTTTTAGATAACAGGCTTTTCAGCATAGGTAGACAGATTGCTCAGAGAGTAACATTTTTTAATTTGAAAAGTTTTTACTTAGTCTATTCTTCCACCTGACCACACTCAAATGAGAATTTCAGTAGATTATCATGCATTTCTGATTTCCTCTTTGCCTATTATTTTCTTTTTTCCTAGAAAATATCTGCTCTGATGAAGACATGGCAGCATAAAAACCTGAGACAGATTTAAGAATCAGCTCCAAATCACACATTCTAAGGCAAGAAGAAACTTGCACAATAATTCATTTTATACTGCATAAGGCAAGAGGCAAGCTGCCCTAAATTACTGTCCATTTAAAGTCCAGCAACTGTGTTTGAATTCAATATCAAAAAAAAAATACAATTACTAAAGAAACTCTTTGATTTTGGAATTTTCATTGGCAGAGAATGCATAGTAGCTCATGGCAAGAAATTCTAATGAAAACTGCATTTGGTTTATTCTCAATTTTTCTGATTTCAAATTCTAGCCATACGATTTTCTATAACTTTCATTGCTAAACTGAAGAGTCTTCCACTACATCATATCTCATATGAAAACTGGAAAACATTGCATTTGTGGTTTCTTTACATCCCAGACAACAAAAAAAATTGTTTCCAATTCTTTAATCCATGTCCTAACTCTTCTTTGGACCACAACTATTTTTTTAATGTGAGGTTTAAACATCATATTGTAATATAATAAGCTAAGAGATGTTACATCAAACACAAACATACTTCAACTCAGAACTGCTCTTTTCATTATTTTAGAAACCATTATTTCTTATAAGCACCTCATTTCGTTAAGGTTTTCTCATATCTAAAATGATGTCTTATATTCTATATTTACTGATTTCAAATATTTCACCTAAAGAAAATGTGTTTTGATAGAAGAAAATGTATGTAAAATTAGGTATGAAACCTAGGATGCATCTCATCTTTTAATCAAAAGAAGAATACATTTTCTTTGTCAAATACAAGATGCTTTTGTGGACTTGCCAATTTCAGAAGTTATTCTCCAACTCTTCAGATGCCAAAGCCTCTCTCAACAACCTATTTTATCCCTCCCATCTCTCATTTGTCTTCTCCTTTTCTTCAAGCACTTTTTAAAAGAGCTTGTCAAATCTGCTTTATAGCTTAGATGGGGGAACAAAGGGCAAGAAACATCATTAAGTATCAATCTTCTAGTTTTAACAGCCTGGGTGCAGGGATATTAGAATCCAGAACTCAAAACCATGATCTAATCTAACAGTTATGACTTCCCCTTTTAATTTTTTTAATAGGGTCTAAAATATATACATGTTTGAATGGGGGTGGGGGGGTGAAAGTTAATCCTGGTTGCCATGTCACTCTACAAATCAAAAGCAAGCAATCCATTACAGATAGTTTTGAAGGCAACAGTACTGCACTGGTATTCCTGATGGATTTAGAAATTATGGTCTGTGCAACTTCACAGGCATTAAGCATGAAAATAAAACCATTAGATCTTCTCAACAAATGGAGTCACTATTGAAGGACATATTTTTTTCCTGCTCACAGTTGGGTTTTTATTTTTCCAAATTGGAAACACACCACATAGAGGAAGTAATAACATTGCAGTAAAGTATTCAAAGCCAAATTTTTATTCACATTGATGATCTTTTACATTTTGAAGTATTGCCTTTGTACATCCATCTGTAAATGTTTATCAGATAGGCATTCAAACCCTTTCCTTCATTAAACCGTTCTGTGGGAACACTACCATACTTTTGTTATATCTTTGAGCAAAGTGGAAAAGAAATATGACATGCATGGTTTTTCATTCACCTTCCAAATTCGAAATCTGTATTCCTTTTTCTAATCCCCACAACTCAGAAAAATACATATATTTTTAGCTTCAATTTTACCACTATAATATGAAGTGCACATGAAAAATGCTTCTTCCAATCAGAATTTGAATGGTTTCAGGAGTATTTCAGCCTGATTTTCTCCAATTTAATCCTACTAAAGTTATTTGCACGTCCTCAGATAAAAAAAGAAACCACCACCTTTAGATAGCTAGTAGATGACAGACTGCAATTTTTAAAAAGTGGGATCTTTCCAATTGCAAAGTTAATTTGTTTATGCTTCAAATTAGTGTCCATCAATATACCTCATGCCAAACAAATAGACTGTGATAAAGGAGCAAATGGGACGAGATACCAGATTAAGTCTTTTTTAAAGGAGAAAAGTCTTCTCTTCAGGCATTCATTCCAGATCTAAAGTGCACATCTTTATTATTTGACCATTAAGAGTTTTTTACATTATTTGGAGTGTGATCCAGGCAAACGTTTGTTCTCAGTAAAGTTTTCTAAACTAACCATTGTATCATCACTACATAGCTATTTCAGCATGCACATCAGTTTCTATTGTTTGTGCTCTACTTTAACAGTTAAGTGAAAGAAAGCTACTTACAGACTTGGGCACACAAGAAGGGATACCTAGCTTCTTTTGTCATATAGTGTAAATCACAGTAAGAAAAGACTTCCTAAAGACAGGGGAAGCTGTACCCTTTTTTGTCAAGTAATTTATTGAGTTTGCATTTGCAGAGAACCTTATGCAGACATTTCTGCAATGGATCATTAAGTCAAACGTACAGTGAAGAAAAGGTGCATTTTTAATATAACAGCTGAAAAGCTACAGGTAATACTCTAAGCTGCCAGTCTGTTTCTCGTACATTTGCTGCAGCAGTTCATGTGTTCCCTCCCTTGCTTGCAGGATGCAAAACTCAATGTTCTCATGCAGAAATTGGTCACTACCTTTTTAACTGTTCCCTGCTATACATTAGGCTTCATTTTTCAGGGTGTAAAGTGCTTGCAGCTGCCATGAATTTCATAGTTACTGCAAACATGACTATTACACACAACAGATTTTATCTAGCTGGTGGAGATACCCACAAGGACTTTGCAACAAATGCCAGCTGTATTTCTTCCAAAATATGCATCACAACAAGTTACTGCAAAGTAGTAATGGGAAAATGAGGGCAAGTAAGAGTCTAGATAAAATACAATTAAGCAATGCAACAGATCAATTAAATAAGAAATTATTAATGGTCACTATAGTCTCTTAGGAACAAATTCATTTAAATTAGCACACATAAGTGGCTCAACACATTGACTATCTTATGAGCATTGGCTGCAGATATTATATTCCTTGGATTTATTTCAATCACCACGTCGTTACATAGTGAATCATATCTAAGCAAGAAAGAACCTAAACCTCTCAATTTGCTTGGTCTCTTTCACAGAAAAATGCCATACAACCATACCACATCATGCCATGACAACTATTTATTTATGAAATTAATATCAGTCTATAGAAGCCATTGATAATACGATGACAATTGTTGATAATGCTGCTCTAAAACAGAAAAGAAAGATGAGGTGACAAAGCAAAAGAAAAGTAGATTCCTTAAATAAAATTTGCTTAATAGTTCAAGCATTGCAATTTAAATGTAAGATAACCTCCACAAAGGGCTCTACTTTGAAAAAAAATGGACCAACAATTAGCTTAGCCACTGCTGCAATCTGCAGAAACATGCAATGAATACTTCATAAATCATACATGGAAAATTCCTAAAGGCTTGAAAGAAATTATATGCAGACATTATCATACATAATGAAACTCCTGTTGCCATGATGATACATGAACCATTTCTCTCTGAAAATGCTATTTTACTTCCATTTTTTACAAGATTTTCTGACATAGTTTAACCTATAACATTTATTCCTTAATAATGTTTAAAGAAATTATTATTAAAAGCATTAATATATATATATATACACACATACATATAAGTATGAAACTGGATTTCTTATTATGAATTAAACACAACTGTAAGTGTAGCTATAAGAAATTAACACTTTTACAAATCAGTTTAATTTCCCTGCATTGCAATCACCTAAAGCCTCCAATCATTGTATGTTGGCATGTAACATATGAAAGTGAAGTTTTATGGGCAACATTTTGGATTTTTAAAAGAAAAGATATTCACTAAGTACTTGCTCTGATTTTTGTTAATGTATAGCAGCACTGTAGAGCTGTCAAAACAGTGATCATTGAAGAAACATTAAATAATGAGCATTGTATTTGTATTTTTTGTTAGCACCGTTTTCTGTTCCATGTTTCTCTTTGCCCATTTTTTACTATCTACCACGTATACATGATAAAATGATTACTTTCTGTCATCATCAGAAAAAGTTCATAATTATGCAGAATCTGTTTGTCTATGCAATTGTGTTAACTAAATAGCTCTGCTGAAGTACTTAAGGTGATAAGATCATGCTGTCTGAACAGCACATACCACATAAGGGCTTTCTTTTGATAATTCAAGTTACACCAAGATAAGAGTTTTACTCAAGTAAGAGACATGATTCCACCTTAGAACAGGACTGCCCATTAACATTATTCATGTGAAAATAAAAGTAAATGCTTACTGCATCTTTTTCAAGTATCACGTATTATCTCACAGTGTAACGTGGCAGAGTGGTAGACTTTACAATGAGGAAAGCATAAAAGACAGCTACATGCTCAGGATAAACTGTGATTATCTTGCACAGGTAACTACACTGAAGGTATACAGCCACAACTTATGCAGGCAGATCCAAAGTGCTGCAGATCTGCAGACAGATCCAAAAGAGGGAGCTTAGGCAGCTCTGTGAAAACCAGTCAGCAGTAATAGTGGTGAGATGCCAAAGAGCACCAATTCTTTTGGTGGGCTTTTTAACATATTCCAAGGACTACTGAGGCCATACCTACACTAAAACTATTACCATCCAGGCTAATCTATTCACCTCAGATCTGCTTATGATTTCAAGCTAGGTATGACTTGTAGACATATCTACATTACTTAGAACATAGGAAACACTCTCAGCACATGATGCAGGTAACAATTTTCAACCCCATCTTTAGTATTGGAACAGCTGCCATGGTTGTAGGCCCGCAAAACACACGGTTTCTGCACAGGCACTTTTCTAACAACTGGATGCCTGTAAAAGAAAATTTCTAGCCATAAAACTGTTGTCTTCCCAGATCAGCTGCTTCAGCTATAGCTAGATGTAATGAAAGTTAAGGGAAAATATAGGAGAAAGGATTCATTGGGATGTTTCCCATATTTATTGCTGAATTACTTTGATAAAACAAAACCAAAGAAATTTTTCCTAAAAGTGCTCAGATTTTAATGCCAAAACTTTAATAAAGAACAACTGCACCCCATTTTATCTCTGTCCATTTTTTAAAAACAAAATTTTTTTAAAAATTAAGGAATTAGCATTTCCTTGCTGGAAAGTATGTTTTTATTAAATGTTTCCTGCCATATGCATATATAGATAGGTACATATGTGGGTCTTACCTGAAAGGCAGATGTTAATCAACCTGGGAATAATTCACCCACTCATTAAACCCCAGTATACTATTGTAGGAGTGGGCACAAGAGCATCAAGAACAATGCAGTGGAAAAGTGCTGAGGTACTAGCATGCCAATGAAATTAACAGGGAAAATTCTTTCTACTGCAGGAACTGGTGCAGAACCTCAGATGTCCAGGAAACCAATGTACCAACATGTAAAATTAAACATTAAGTATTTATATATGTAGCTACCAAGTTATGTTTGGAACATTATATAGACACCCTTGAAAAATAATAGGCTTGTTACTTTTGTATTTTTGTGGCTCTATGAGGGGTGCACATGTAACTGAAAACAGAAACAGGACAAAAGGGGGAAAAATCTATTTCATTTACACATGTATAACTGCATTTAGTGAACTGAATTGTGCCAAGTCAATGGAACAGCATGTGACATAAACCAGTCTAAAATTAGGCCATGAGAATCTATCCAAGTTACAATATTTCCAAAATGTGAATACATATTAAGAGTCTCTATTGCACATAACATCATATTCGCTGCATAATGCTTTGGTCCTGCTTTATGAATGAAGAATGCTTTAAAACTCAACCAAGTAGCAACACTAAATAGGAACAGCAACTCAAGAGACAGCCAACTGAACAGATTAAATATACTTTTTAATAACTGTAAAGCTGCACAGTGAAATAGAAATCCTACAAATAAAATAATGGTGAAAGTGCACACTTTATGTGCCCGGTGGCTTTTCAAAGGCTTATATTGTGGTGGTGAGCAGAAATTTAATAACTCTGGTGATACTATCATGTTACAGCACTAATAAGATACAGAACATTTGGGGAAGTGTAACAGCAGACAGCTATAACCAGAGTTGTTTGGAAGTACTCCAGATTAAATTAGCTCTATGAACAAGGACACACGGACTGAACTTCATTTTGTTACTGTTTTCCTTTCTCATCTTAATACATTTAGTTACTGTAAACTACTGATAATGAGGTACTGCCTGGCTGCATTTACAGTAGTTTGATCTCTCTCCACATCTGCTGGACCTCTGTGCATATCCTGTAAAGTTACGACTATGAGAGAAGATGATTGTTAACATGCACTCAAGGTTTAAGGTGTATTATGACCGTAGCTGAAAGGTACTGGAGCAATACAACACATCCTAGAATAGAAAGTTAGGAACAGATCTGTACACGATAGCAGGATATCGCACACCTGGAAACAAAAGACACCTACTGAACACAAGGTTCAACACTAATAGCTTCTAGAACTTCTAAATGTGCACATAGGGCCTATGAGCCATTGGGTTAGTGCATAAACTACAACAGTTTTTTCTGAAACTATATAAAGCCTGAATTTTTATTTTTAAAAGTACTCAATATTTGCAAGATGACATCTGTCAGGATATGTCTGGTCCAAACATCCTGGAATGTAGAACTGAGCTACCCCAGTTTGCTTGAAATGGGGTTGCTTTGGCAATGGAAGCATCTAGTCAAAGGAATACATATTTAATGAAGTTCTAATATACAGCTGGACAAGGGAATATCCAGGGTGAGTTATTATAAAATATGATACAAAACTAGAGCAGAAGAAAGGGTGAGAAAAAAATATATTAAAAGAAACTGAAAATGTATGCAACAGATTTGTGCAGATCAAGGCATTCCTTCTCTACTACATCAGTGGCCTGGCATGTGATGTGAGCAGCATAATAATAATTTTATATATATGGTAAATATCTACCATCTGTGTTCTAAGGCACAAACTGTAAAATCCAGCATAAAACAATTAAAATCAACAGAGACAAAGTCAGGGTACAGAAAGCTTTTGATCCACAAAAATGGCAGATGTTATATTTGAGTGACTGAAGACCAAAAACTTGAGTGAGAGCAAGTACAACTCAGTTTTTAAAAGTACAGCTCAATCCATGTGCCAAATGGTTATTTGGCATGATTGTAATATTCCTAGTGAGACAGAGAAAGAAAAAGAAAAATTTATTTTAAAACTTTAATTAGGTCACAAGCTAACAAAATTCAATAACTCTTTCTAATGGATTTCAATAGGTCTTTCCAAGTTGAAGTTAAGAAATTCATAAAAGTTTATATTGTATTGTAGCAAAGCACAGATTTTTTCCAGAGTTTTAGGCTAGTGGGCAGAAGCATTCATACTTCACTTTTTTAGCAAAGTATCCCTGAAGCACACCTGTTCTGCAAAGTCTCAGGCCTTTCATTCTTCGGGCAGCACAAGTAGTACACTTGTAAGGACAAAACAGTAAACTATTTATATGTTGTCTTTTTTGTTTTTGTTTAACGTTTTAATGTAGTCTTCCTCCTGAATGCTTTCCAGCTGCAGACCTCTTCAGTGAATCATGAGCCTTACGGCTTCTTTCAACCACAGCTAGTGCTGATCTCATTCTCCCTTCGAAGTCTTCCTGTTGTTGCTTCTGCTGTTGCTACTGCCTATTTATTTTTCACTTTTCCAACTCCCTCATTGCTACTCCAGCTCTGCTCTACATTCCAACAAAGCAGATAAGAACAGTTTTTCCTTCATTTTGGGCCTGTTCCTTAGAATCCTCTTTACCAGATGTTAAGATAGTTTTTTTTTACAAATGTATTGTGTTTACTAGTTTACACTGCTAGTGTAATTTTATTATTCCAGTGTATTGAGTTTCTCTGGCAAAGTGTTGGCAGGATTGCTTCAGGTGTGGCCTCTGTGAGAAAAGACGAAGGATTGTCCCCATATTGACGGGAGACAGCTCCAGACAGCTCCAAAATGGACCCACTGCTGGCCAAAGCCGAGTTGATCAGTGAAGGTGGTCATGCCTTTGTGATCACATATTTAAGAAAGCGAGGGAAAAAAGCTGTGAGAGACAGAAGCAAGACAAGAAAATGTGAGAGCAACAACTCTGTGGACACCAAGGCCAGTGAAGGAGCGGGGGAAAGTGCCCTGGACATCAGAGCTGAGATTCCCCCGCAGCCCGTGATGCAGACCATGGTGAGTCAGGCTGTCTCTGAAGAATGTGGATAGCACCACACTGGAGCAAATAGCCACACTGCAGGGCCTGGAGGACCATATGCCGGAGCAAGTGGATATTCCTTGGATAAAGCTGCAGCCCATGGAAAGCCCATGCTGGAGCTGTGTTTTCTTGAAGGACTGCAGCCTATGCAGAGGACACATGCAGGGGCAAGGGAAAGGCAGGAGGAGGAAGAAGCAGCATAAAAACCTATTACTGTCTGACTCTAAAGTCCATTTCCCATCTTCCTTTGCTGCTAAGGGAAAGGTTGTAGGAGGTAGATGAATCAGGAACAGAGGGAAGTTAAACATAGGAAAGAGGGTGTGGGTGGAAAGTGTTTTTAACTTCGACTTTGTTTCACACCATTCTACTCTACTTTTAATCGGCAGGAAGTTAACTTTCCCCACACTGAATCTGTTTCGCCTGTGATGGCAACTGGCAAGTGATCTCCCTGGTTTTCTCTCAGTCCACAAATTTTTCTGTTTTATTTTCTCCCCCTGTACTGTTGAGGAGGAGCAGTTACAAAGCAGCAAGGTTTTTGTCATGTCTGTCCAAAATCAGTTACCTATATTATTATAAATACCTAACCTGTTCAAGCATCATTACAGCAATGAAGGCTTTGGTGAGAGTATATAATAGGATGCCAATTAATAACCAGGATTTCTTTAGAAGGGTTACTTAATCACGTGTTCAAGGTGAAGAGTGATTCCGTTGAAAAGAAATTACACATTCACCAAAGTGATCCTGTATTTTACGTGAAAGAGTTAAACCAAGTCCCCATATGGTAGGCTTACTAAAAATAATTTTGTCTTTTAAAAAGGTACTTTGCTGGTTTGCGTATCCAAAAAAATCTTTCTATGCTAATTTGTCAATAAATTTCTTTTCAGATTAGCTGCTAGAGAGCTTTATACATGTATTGTCTCTAAAATGTAACTGATTTTTTTATCCTTATAAGATCCGATTTCTATGTCAGTAGTTTAGAATTCCTGTAATTAAAGTCATCACCTCTATGAAATTTACAGCTACCAAAAATGCATGTTCTTTATTTTCAGAATATGAATTTGAACAGATGTTTTATCTTCAATGTCATTTTGCCAGTTTTAATTTCCAGTTCAACTGCATCTTCTTTCAAGAAAGAGGCACACTTACATATGTTATATCTCCTTGAATAACTCACAATAAGTTAAGTAACTTTTATATCAACTGAGTTCTCTCTGAGTTACATGTCATTACCTGCAGTTAACTATGAGAAAGTTAATACCAGAACTTCTAAATTCAATTGATAATGTAAAGGTATATATCAAATTCAATTATTTATAAAACCAAAAAATCTATGTTAAAATGCCATTGTTTCCAGAATGAACTTATGAGACTAAAGAGAAAAATCCAAGTAATCAAACTATTCATAGTTTATTTTGGTTTTCCTACACATTGCAGTCCAATGTTATATACAACATAGTCATCTGTTACCTAGAAATATCTAGTTTAATTTGGTCCAGTAAGTTGGGATAAAATTGAGATCCAGGTACAAATAATCAGTAATACAGCTTGAAATAAAATTGTTAATTTTAAACAGTTGTCTCGTGTCAGTGTGAGTAGCAACTTCCACAGACAATGTAGCACTGATATATATGAAGAATGAATGAATAAATCACTGGGAAAGTCTCAAAGTAGATACTAACTGCTGCCAAGACTATCTGAATAAAATACTATCATAACAATGCCAGGTACAGGTAATGGCAAGCAAATACTGAACCTTTCCTTGTTATTATCACTAAAGGATGAATGCTGATTACATCAGCATAGTCATGGTGAGGCTAAGATATCAATGTGCCTTCCAGTACCCTGCACAGAGGACTAGCATGTATGCAACGAGTCTGATGTATGACAGCCCAGACGAACATTGACTCTAATGTTACCTATGATGGCCACATGTGCAGGACTTTCTGTGGGGTCCCACAAAAAGTTTTACCACCAAAAGAACAGAACAACCCCAAGAACCACACCACATGCCTGAGAGCATTGTCCGAATTCTTCTTGAACTCTCTCAGGCTTGGTGCCGTGACCTCTTCCCTGAGGAGCCTGTTCCAGTGCCCAACCACCCTCTGGGTGAAGAACCTTTCCAGGATATCGACCCTAAACCTCCCCTGATTCATCTGCATGCCATTTCCTCAGTCCTGTCACTGGTCATGAGAGTGAAGCCATCAGTTTCAGACCCTGCCCTTCCCCTCATGAGGCTGCGGAAGACCACAATGAGGTCTCCCCTCAGTCTCCAGGCTGAACAGACCAAGTGACCTCAGCTGCTCCTCATATGGCTTCCCCTCAAGGCCCTTCACCATCTTCATGGCCCTCCTTTGGACACTCTCTAATAGTTTAATGTCTTTTTTTATTTAGTGATACCCAAACTGCCCCCAGCACTCAAGGTGAGGCTGCCTCAGTGCAGAGCAGAGCAGGACAATCCCCTCCCTTGCCCAGCTGGCGATGTTGTGCCTGATGCACCCCAGGACACAGCTGACCCTCCTGGCTGCCAGGGCACTGCTGACTCATGTTCAACTTGCCATTGACCAGAACCCCCAGGTCTCTTTCCTTGCACCCACGACCCTGGACATCCGATTGGCTGGACTGATAATGGAACCACGACTGGTGATCTTTCCCTCTCCCCCAC
>VZTF01004373.1:828728-930124 GCA_013397755.1 Cnemophilus loriae | reverse complement strand
CCTTTCCTCACCTTTCCTCACCTTTCCTCACCTTTCCTCACCTTTCCTCACCTTTCCTCACCTTTCCTCACCTTTCCTTTCCTTTCCTTTCCTTTCCTTTCCTTTCCTTTCCTTTCCTTTCCTTTCCTTTCCTTTCCTTTCCTTTCCTTTCCTCGCCTCCCCTTTCCCTTTCCCTCTCCCCTCTTTAATTCATCTTTCTCCTTCTCTCTTCTCTTCCACCCTACCCCTTTATACGAAACCCATTGCCATGCGATTATATATTAGGTCAAGAACTAACATACCAATTTCCATACCAAGTGTGCATAAAACTTGGTGAGTTTTTGTTGATCTTATGACTTTTGTCATTCCTTTTGACCATCACATTGCCTGTGAAATTCTATATGACTCTATGAGAGTCCTCTTGACAAAAAGTAGCAAAAAAAAAGTCTTTTTAGATACTACAAAACTAGTTAGCAATGCAATACAAGTTCAGATATAAAGAGATTGGGACACATTTTACTCTGATCTGTGAATAAAACTTCAACCGAGAAGGTCAAAAGAAAGGTTCATCTTTCAGTGGCTCAAGTGGAGGCAGTTGTCTCTACCTATATGTTATTTAGGTCTCTGCTTCTCAGTATCAGTGTCATTAATGAGATACCTATCATGTTGGGATTTACAGCCATATACATATATATTTGTTTCTTTATACATTTATATATATTGTATTATTTTATCTATATTATATATAACATTTAGGTTATATACTAACCCATAAATTTGGGGGAAATTGAGATCTGTGGTTATGCTTATTACTAAAAGACATATAAAAATATCAGAACTATTTTTTTCTTTTTTTCCCCTAGCGGTTTTTTTTAATATATCAGGTCTATCGTATCCAATCTTTCGTTTGGAGCGTTCGTAATATGGCATAAGATCTTTGGCATACTCAAACCAAAGGATAAAACCAAAACAGTTTTGATAGTAATTCAAAATTCACAACCACATAGTGAAATGTAAGTTCATCAATTAATTGATCAACAATCATAGGTACAATGAATTCACTAATTATTTATTTAAAAATTCTACTGAGAACATTGAAGTCTGTAAATTCTCTCACCCTTCAAAACCCACAGGGAGAAAAAAGTTTTTAATTTGAATAATTAACTACTTAAATAGTTAAAAACAAAATACAGAAAAAGTTGGAGAAAGCAAGCAACATTTTCTGCATTCTGTATGCATTAAGAAATATATTACAGTGTAAAATATTCTAGCTTTCAAAACACCAGCTTTAATTCCTAATCAACCTTCTATTATTTGGGATATTTGTCAATTTGAGGACTATTTAGAAATTACTAAAAATACAAAAATGGGGTTTGCCACAGATTCAAAAATTGAGAGCTGGGATCCTTAAAGTGCAATTATCAGGAAATTCTTTTTACTATCACTAGATGCCCTGCCATAAGAGCTAGAACCTTAATTTGTCATGATCCCAGCTCCCTAGCGGAGAAGGAATGCAGGAGTTCAGATGAGTTAATATAAGTGTCTCATTTAGCAGTCATAGAAGGCAAAGGGATGAAGTTCAAGAAAGCAAGAATCAGATTTCTTACTGCTCAAGACAAGGCAGACCACAACTTTTCCTATCATGAAGATAGTTATCAGGTATAAATACAGCCCTGTAAAGTGTTTAACCCTTTATTAATGGTTTCTGTAAGCTGTTGGGAACAGTAACAATAAAATAGTGCTCACAGTCAATGAAGTAAAGGACACGGTCTGATTATTTCACTAACAGCCCTTTTATCTAACAACTACTTATCTCAGCAGGAGGAACATACACTGTATTTAATTACTACTTTTTTTCTAGAACTTTTGCTCCTTCCTTTTCTCCTCTTTCTTTGTCCTTTTACACATAAATCTTCTTTGTGGTAAAGGAACCAAACTGTTCACATACATACCAAATGGAATATTTTCACAGGCTATAAAAGCAATAAAAAAAGCTAGTTGTCTAATCCTTAGTTCTTCAAGTGTTTTCCATTCTCATCCAGCTGTTTCTTAGCTTTTAATGTTGCAGGCTTTCCACCATTAATTAATGCAATAATTTTACTTTCATTAGTTCTTCTAAAATATTTTCAAAAACAAACCCATCAACAAGTGTCCTTATCACAGTTCTTCTTCTCATATTATTTCTAAATTATGAGCACCAAAGATACATCCTAAGCTTCCCAGAGAATCAAAATGAAAAGTATGGTTAGAAATTAGCTGCGTAGGGCTGTTTCCACTAGACCAGGCTGCTCAAAGCCCCATCCAGCCTGAGCTTGAACACTTCCAGGGATGGAGCAGCCACAGCTTCTCTGGGCAACCTGTTCTAGTGTCTCACCACACTCACAGCAAAGAATTTCTTCCTAGCATATAATCTAACTCTACTCTCAATTTGAAGCCACTGTCCCATCACTACATGCCTTTGTAAAACGTCTCTCCCCCAGCCCTCTAGAGGGCTCCTTTAGGTACAGAAAGGCTGCAACGACGTCTCCCCAGAACCTTCTCTTCTCCAGGCTGAACAATCCCAAATCTTTCAGCCTGTATTCATGGGATTGGTGCTCTAGCCCCCTGATCACCACCCTCTTTTGGACTAGGTCCAACACATCCCTGGGCTTCTTATTTTGGGAGGCACAGAGTTTGATGGAGTACTCTAGAGAGTTTTCATGAGAGTTGAATAGTGTCATTTGAGAAATCTTTCAGAAAAAATAATGGTCTCCAGGAAATTTTTGAACTTGAACACAAATAGATTCAATAATAACGATTTCTTATTAAGAGACCCACTTGTCATCAGGTATTCATTTTTCTACCAGTTACTCATCCTGCCTGTAGAAAAATGTGTTTCTAGAACTAATGGAGAGAGCAGTTCAGATACTAAAAACCACAACCTGCAACAAGCGGTGAAAACAAATGTGTTTCTGTGCTTGAATGCACAGCATGCATGGCATCTCCTATCATTAAGGAGATTATCATCAAAACCTTTACTATCCAGATGGGAACTGAGGCACTGAGAGATTAAAGCATTTCCTCAGGACTATGCCATTTAGCTGCGAATAACCAGGAATCAAAACTGTTCCTGTCAACAGTTCACATGCTTATCACGCTCCATTGACTGTCTTCCTTAAACCATGCAACTCCTTTATGCAGGAAATTAAGTCAACGACAAATACACTTTTGTGCTGGGTTTGGCTGGGTAGAGTTAATTTTCTTCACAGTGGCTGGTATGGGGCCATGTTTTGGATTTGTGCTGAACACAAAGTTGACAGTGTAGAGAGGTTTTTGCTGAGCAGGGCTTACACAGAGCCAAGGACTTTTCTGCTTTTTGTACTGCCACATTGGCAAGGAAGTTGGGGGTGCATGGGAGGCTGGGAGGAGACAGAGCCAGGACAGGTGACCCCAACTGACTAAAGGGATATTCCAGATCATATAGGATCATGCTTAATGCGTAAAGTGGGGGGAAGAAGGAGGAAGGGGGGGATATTTGGAGTGATGGTTTTTGTATTCCCAAGTCACCGTTACACGTGATGGGGCCCTGCTTTCCTGGAGATGGCTGAACACCTGCCTGCCCACGGGAAGCAGGGAATTCATTCCTTGTTTTGCTTTGCTTGCATGGCTTTTGCTTTCCCTGTTAAACTGTCTTTATCTCAACCCACCAGTTTTGTAGCTTCTACCCTCCCAATTCTCTCCCCAACCCTGCTGGTGGGGGAGTGAGTGAGTGAGTGGACATGTGGGGCTTGGCTGCCATGACAACTTTATACTCTAAAGAAAAGAATTATACTTATGAATTATCTCTTCTTCATACAAATACAGAGGTTTGTACATCTCAAACATCAGAAAATGAAACCTCAACAGCTATCAAAGCAAGGGGGTTTAATCAGACTGCTTGAAAATAATGTGTTTGCTTTTATTACAAGACATAATTATCAACTGATTGACAAATTTTGAGAAAAAATGTTATTATGAAAAACCATAACCTTATTTTATGAAGATTCAGAAGCTTTCACATGAATAGCATTCCTGCCATAACAGTACCTAATATTGCCAATTTTTCTATAAAATCAGATAAGAACAACAAGCCATGTCTTTTATCAAGGGAAAAGGAGACGATAAAAGCCTATGCGGTCTGAAGAACAGACTGTCACAAAATAATAGGACTATGATGCCCAAAGCAATACTGATTCTTTACAAAAGTATAAAGATAATACTTCCCAAGGACACTGAAGTGGAGAACTGTGCTTAGCACAAAACATTTTAATGAAAGCAAGAAGGACACAGACAGTTCAATCTGCACATACCCAAAGAGAGCCAGCAGCCTGCCAGAATACCCAAACCTAAAGATATCCTGTCTAAGGAAGATCCATTATCTCCACTCAGGGAAATGCTTAAATCTTTAAGGACCAATAAGAATGTATTTGTCTTCATTCAGTGGTTTGTTATTTCCAGAAGGCAAGGGAGCTGGGGAGGAAGCTGGTTGTTTTAATTTGGTCTGAAAGAATTCAGTAAGACTTTTCTTAGAAATGTACGCTTCCTTTTGGTTTCAGCTATGATGGAAATGATATCAGGAAATCCTTGGTGGATAGCCTAGTGTTTGTGGTTTGAGTCTCATCTGGAGGCAGGGATCTGAAAGAAACACAAAACTGAAATATAACAGACAAAACCTGATTTTTTCCAAAGATGCAGGAACATCAAGCCAAGTCCATCCAGCATCCTGTCTCTGACAGTGGTGAGTAGTAGATGTAGATGGGAATGTAAGAACAGAAGCAGCATACAAAAGTAGTTCTCTAGAATATTTTCCTTTGATTCATAAGATTTGCAGCTTCCAGACTTTCTGAGCCACAGGCAACAGCCTTCATAGCTTTTCTTTTCACAAACATATCTAATGAATTTTTGAACCCTTTAATATGCCCAAAATCCTGGGACAATAAGCTTTTACAGCTTTACATTGTACTGTGTGAAGTATCGCTTTTTGCTTGCTGTGAACCTGTCACTTGCAGTTACTATTTCATCCCCTCCAGGTCCTGTATAAAAGACAATAAAGCCTGTTCCCTGATCAACTATCTAAGACACTTGTGCTTTTCTACACTTCTACAATCTTCAGATTCTTGGAAGATGGGAGTTTTGTAGAGTATGTGGTAAAAAACAAACAGGCACACTGGAAGGAGGGAGGCAGAAGAACACAGCTGCTGATTTTATCTGAACGTTTCATCCACAGATCTACATTAGTTTGCAGTTATTCATGCTGAAAAAGAAGCTGCATTCATTTCTCACATCACACACTGTTAATCTTCTGTAACTCTCTACAAACTCTAAACTGCATTTGCATAATCAAATTTTCTACTACAGCTGGCTTTCTTGCACTCTCCTCTGGCAGCAACTTTTTGAAGGGAGAGAAAACAAACAAGAATCAGAAAAGAAAAGGGGGGGGGAAGGGCAGATTGTAGGAAGAAAGGTATTCTTTTTGTAGGTGATCAAATGGAAAAGTCCTGCTACAGGGTTAATCACATTATCATTCTTTGCCAGAAGAGCAGTCTGTTATCTCTACCTAAAAGGATGGTTGCAAGCATAATCTTGTAAGAAAGTACTATAAATGCAAGTTAACTGTGACTAAGGTCCAATTAGAAGTTGTCAAACTTTTGGAGTAGTTTTTAAACTGATAATTTGTTCATCAGTTGATGTACTTTCTTTATGTGGATATGTGTATTAGAGAAGATTATAGTAAGATTAGGTCTTTTTTGTTTTTTTCTGTTAGTTCCTTGTTCAGCCCACTGTACCTGTACAAGAGAGATGATGGCAGAAAAATAAAAACACTGATCATGGAAAATGGGAAGTTGAGGCTTCTTTCAGCAGTGGTGCCAATTTATTGCTGGCTGTGAGAAATCATTGAACTGTGGCTGCTGACTGCTGATGGACTGAGGTACCTGACCAACATTTCTCTTCCATCTAGACTGCAAGGTTTTTGGAGTAGAAGTTTTTTTGATCATTAATGTAAATAACCAGAGGACACAATGGAAACCAAACAACTACATGTTGCTGGGTATGACCAGCAAATATTGGAATACATAAACTAGGTGATACATTTCAGTCTTGGAATCTCCTGAACATGCAGCTCCAGGAAGACCGCTAGAGGGCCCTCAACTATTTAAAGTTTTATTCTCCATTTTGCACTGCACATAAACAGTGAACAGGAACTTTCAATGGATAGGCCACACGTTATTGAAGATAGCAATAAATTATTTTCACAAAAGTCAGTCTTCAGGAAATGTAGTGCTTAAATGCTACGACCCAGATTAGCTTAAAACCTGATCAGAAAATGTTACTTTGTTGAGCCCAAACCATTTTGCTGAAATGTTTCAGGCTCAGCATCATTCTGAGTCATCCTCCACAGGACTCAAAATGAAGTCACAACAGCCCACCAGACATGGGCTAAATGTTAGTGCTTCACAACTTTAAAAGCCAAGGGCGATAGCCCAGCTGGACTGCCACATGGCCAAGGAAGATAGAATCTTGGTGTCCACGGTTACACATGCTCAGAGACACCTTTCTAGGTGTCTGCCGCAAAATTTGAAAAGTGATGCAGTAATCTGGCTCTTACTGGACCCATCTGGTAGCTGCAGGGTCTAGCACAAGTTTCCCCCTTATTTATTATTCAGAGAAAACTTTGATTTTATATATTGATGCACATATATGCATATCCCCCCCTCAAATTTGGATAAAATAAAAGTATTGAGAAAAAAAAAAAACCTACTCGGAAGGCAGAAATACTGATTCTCAAAACCTTTACCAGCATTGTTATTATCAGGCTATAAAATAAATTTGAACAAGCTAGAAACAGTCAAAATCCCTCTTCTTTTTCCATCTTACTTCTTCCCTCCCTTTTATATGCCCAGGTTTCTGCACTCAAGCAGATATCCTGTTAGGTTTAGGTATTTCCTCACTTATGCAAAAAAAACCCAAGTGCCAAAACCCCACTATGAACTAGGCAAGAGAGGTGATGAAAAATAGATTGTCCATAAGGTACCATCTGAACATGAGGAAAACGTATTCCTTGAAAGTTGTCACCATGTTGTATACAGAAGCATAGCTGTCTCTTTTCAAAGCTTAGTGGTGTGTCACCATCACCATTATTATTCCAAAAGATAGTGAGAATCACAAAAGCTAGTAAGAAAAAGAAGCAATGCATCCTTTCCTCCTCTTCCCTGTGAGAATCACACAGTTTCTGTAAGATACCTCACACATGCTGTTGCGGAGGAAAAATTACAATTGATATGGATTTTTTTTAAAAACAGAATTAGACAGTCTTGTATAGTATTAACCTCCCCCTATGGGTTTCAGTTGGAGTGAAATATGAGATTCTTTCATCATCCTTGATTCTAACTTTCCTTTCATGAGAAAGAATAAATTATCTCAGTCACAGCAGCAAAGCCAATGCTGACATGTATAGTAAATTGTTGTGAGGAAGCAAGGTGTACTGCTGTGGCCATGCACCTGGAGTGAACAATATGAACATGAAGTATTCCTCTAGGGAAATCATAAAGGTTTGTCTGAACCCGTTTCAAGAAAATAAAAGTGAATCCCTAGTTACAGGGAGATTCTTCTGTAGCTGAACAGCCAGCTACTTACAATAGTAGCTTTAGAAAGCAATTTAACAACAGCCAAGCTGGCTCTGATGCTGCCTTTTCAAAGTGCAATACAAATCAGTTTCAGCTGGCTGAGCATCTTTCCCACCAGGGCTACAGTACCTCGAATTCACACTCCTGTACAACATCATCCGGTAATTAAAAGAACATCAGTAAGCTCTGGCTTTTCAAAGGTCTGAAAGGCATACAACATATACAAGTGTTTTCTCTTTATGACAGAACCCAGTTTTGAATTCCCTGAAGTCAGAAGCAACAACAATCCCTAGAAAGTCTTCTGATAAAGTCAGTAGACGTTCCCATCATTCATTTCAACACCATCAGGATTCGTATTTTGTGTTTACCATTTAAAGACTACCACCTTGCATCGGTCGGCCAGAATGAGAGACTCTCAGGCCTCACTTGAAAACTGCTCTAGAGTCAGCTGTAACGTGTCACAGAAGGAAGAGGGAAGCCTCTGCTAGAGGGAAGCCAGACCAAGAGCATTTGTGTCACAAATTGAAGCCAGGAGTTCATATTCTCCAGCATTTGGCAAAACCAAATTTTGAACTTTGTCATTATCAGATTTGGGTTTAGTTCCATGTTGCTCACTACTGAAGCAAAGTAGTCTCAAAGTCAGCTTTACAGAAAAAGTTCTGTGTAAACTTACCCAAAGACAAATACTACGCCCTAGGGAGCAAATGCCAAGAGTACATGGACTAGCCAGAGGGAAGAAGAGAAAAGAGAGGGAGGCAGAGAAGGAAGGAGGAAGTCTTACAGAGCGAAAATAAACTAAGAGACTGTAATCAAACAGATGAACGCTAGGAATCAAGCAAGGAAAAGAAATTGGTTGGTAGGAACAAAGACATGCAAGAGATAAAGTAGTTACTGGGGTACAAGGAAATCTGAGGGTTTGAGGGGAACAGGAAGGGACAAAAATGGGTGAGAGCTAGTATAAAAAGAGGCAGAAATGTTGCGTTTCATTTTAATCAAAAAACCAAGAGCTTCTCATTGGAACTCACAGGACACCAATGTCTGATTGCGGTAATATTCCTGTTCATAGGTATTCCTGGTTATTCAAAGGTAGAGAGCACCCTTCTAGTTCTTGCCTGTCTTCTGCAAATAACCAGTCTAAATAAATGATTTTTGTAAATGGAGAAAGTAAAATTTTAATAAAATCTGTGAATGTCATCATGGAATAAAGCAGCTACTTTTATACTTATAGATTTAAAAAGGGCAAAACTGTGTTTACCATCAGCAAGTCAACTATAAACACAATTTGGATAAGTTTTTTAAAGGCCCTTCATTTTAAAAATTACTTAAAAACAAAAATCAATCTAGGCTTAGTTAGGCAAGCATTATTAATTATGGAAAACTACTGCACTGATGGATGGCATGATTTGAAGAACAAGAAAGAAGATGAGGGAACTTTTTTGCAGCCAGAATATTCAAGTTTTTGGAAAAACAACAAATAAAGAATTCCAATAAGCTAAACCACAATATGTCAGGGGTGAAAAGTGCATCTTTTCAGAATAGAAAGAAACACCAACAATCTAGCAAGATTTCAATGATAAAAGGCAGTTCCTTACATATACAAGAAACAATCCTCAATCAAAGGTAACCAGTAGACACCTGTTTGAAGTAGAACTGGAGGTCGCTGAAGGTTAGAAAAATAGGACTAATACTTCTCAATAAATTTCAGAAAACAGTCAACTAGCAACTTCACTTTTGTGTTCAGAGACGTCTGATTTTGAAACAGTAATGATTTAATGCCTGACAGACAGAAAAAAAAAAAGACAAAACCCAGAGAGGTCATGTGTCAAAGACACTCCTAACTGTAGCATCAGCATAAAAATGAAAGATGACAACATCATGATGAAAAATTTTTCTTGTGGCATAATAACTGGCAAATTTGCAAAGCAGAGGAAAATAGTACGACTCACCCTATCACAGGAAGATTCCTGGAGAAATGAAAAATACATGCTAGTGTTGGTCTCCAAGAGACCCCAAACATATATATATAAGACAATGACCCATGTGAGCGCTAACTTGGTGCATCATTTGGGGTCATGAAAGGTTTCACATGACTGGAGTGAAAAATTCTTAATTTATCCACAAAATAAGTTCAGGAGGAAAGCTGCACAAACGGTTCTGCCCAGCAGGCTGAGATGGAAAATCACTTCAAAATAACTGCCCAGTGAAAGTGAAGTGAGAGCGTAATAGTGCTCTATATCCCCTGCCCTGGGTCTGGGCAATTTGCTTTGTATCCAGCAGATGGTCTATCTGCACAGTAGCACATACCATACAATGGCTGTTCCCCAAAGCTGTGGCACATGCCACAGGTGGAGCGTGTACTGGAGGATGAGATTCAATAAAGCACTTGGCAGCCCGCAGAAAAGGTACCAAAACCCCAAATCAGGAGCTTCGTCAGAAATAAGCATTGTGGAATATGACCCAAAAATTCCATCTAGTGCTGTTAAATTACAGTTCAAAACACTAACGAATAAGGCAGAGGTGAAGGGAGTACAAAATCCCACATCTATCTGAAACTCAGCAACCTTCACAAATTTTGTATACAGAGGTCTGAATTCTAGAGGCCATGATATCTAGATGTATTTTAGCAAAAAGCGTCAGAAGTATTCCACCCATCCTTTGGTTTTGTTCTTTTTGTCCTCGATATGAAAAGGTCGCATCTATCCCATTCAGCTTTTAGCTGAAGCAACACAGTTGCCTGTTCAGTTCTAGATGCTTGGCTGATTTACAAAAGTATGTATAACCTGATATTCTCCAAATATACAAAACGTCCGCTTTATGAATCGATACCAGAATGTTAGCAGGTAAAAATTTCTAGCAGTTCTGTAGGAACTACTCAGTGAGCCTCTTTCAGACCTTTGAACAATTCCAGCCCTAATTTCTTTCCCTTTCTGAAGAGACAACCATTACTTTTTGTAAATTAATGGTGTCCAGCATCATGCCCCGTAGACCATTATGCCTAATAGACAACATGTGACAAGGAGGTGAACCTGCCCAAGGAAAATGACAACCCTCATGACAGACTGTTGTCACAGATAAAATGGGTGAGCATAGATTGATAGGAGAAGCCAACCAACCCAAGTTTTATGAGTCACAGCTTGTCACTGACCTAACCAGTGCAAAGCAGAGCTCATTTGTCAGCATCCCTGCAAAAGCAGATTCTCCAGTAAGCAATTTCATAGCAGTAATCCAGCTTCAGCAAAAATCCAGGCAAGTTAAGAGGAGAAACTGTGAAAGAAATGTGACTTCTCATTCAATTATTAAGTTGTTTGATGTCATTTAACCACTCATTCTGTAGGCACTGAAATGGAAACATTTTTTTTTAAGTACTATTTTCTACCCTTTCTCTTTTTAGATCACATCAACAGACATTTTTGTTCATCTCCAGGGACAGCAATCTGCTTCTACTTTCCCGTTAAAAAGTTCACAATATGGAGAAGCATCAGGAACAATTAGCAAAAAATGCTGATGTGAACTCAGCAGAAAGTCTGCATAGACTCTCCAAGGAAATATTTAGAAGCAAGGAAAAAAATAGCCAAAAAACCCGCTGTCATTTTATGTACTTCTGGAAGTATGCAATAATTTATGGAAAAACTGTGCCTATTGAAAAGTCTGTCAAGAGAGCTTCAAAGTAAGTGGGCTTTTATTTCCGCTCAGTATTGCCATTATTTGCATAAGCTTTTGCCACTTTGCAGCAAAATCTCCTGTGATGGGCTACATCTGTTGCTGCATGTTGCATGCTGCCCTTCTCCTTTCCTCTTCCCACTGCCTACTCAGGAATTACAAGCCAACATTCACTACTCTATCCCCAGCCTTCTGCTCACCTGACAGCTCTTACCAGAATGGTCCCATGAAAACCAGACAAGGTATAGCTCTTGCACACAAGAACACCAGGCAGTAGGCAGAATATGACAATAGTCACCTTTTGCTAAAGCAACTGGACTTACATTAAAACAGTCTATTCAATAGAATGTTTTTCTAGGGAGAAGACATTCTTTTCACCAGTTTGTAGCAGAGCCAGTTCCTGCAGGTCTTCCTGTTCTGTAACTTTCATTTGACACTGAAGGGGACTAGATACATCTATACTTCAACAGCTAAATAACATCCCAGTTTGCAAAGTATTTTTAATAAATATGTATGTTTAAATTAGGAAACTAAACTAAAAATAGTTAATGAAACAGCTGAATTTCCTAGAACTTGAATACATTTTCTGCCAGAGTTCATCACCTTCACTAATATCAAGAGCTTTCTTACTCTACGTCCAAATACTACAATTTCTGAGTAAGGTAATACTCATTGGGAAATAAAAGATTTAGAATTCTTATTATTAGAATTAGAATTAGATGGTCATTAGAATATGGACATTTGTATTAGAATAAAAGTATTAGAATATGGCCCCAAAATCAACATTAGAGCATCAAATTTTCTGGTTTGTGTGTGCAGGAATTCTATACACTCAGATCTGTTTTTTTATGATGACGGGAAATTTTTGAAGACTTTTGAAGACTCAAGATAACAGACCTGCTAAGTAAATTGCTAAGCAGTACAAATACAGCAATTAAGATCTAACTGGCTCTGAGACAAAGGCCTAAAAGGAACAGCCTGGATCTGCTGGATTACCTGTTCCCCTTCAGAAGGCCTACTGTCTATCCCTTTTTGAAGAAATCACAGATGCCTTAAAATTGAATGGCCCACAACAAGCATGTCTCATCTGAACTGCATATATCTGTATATTAACCAGGGAGGACTTCTGGAGGCAACCAGAAGGAAACTCTGAGAATGCCATCAGCTAAAATATTGACACTTTATTTTGCTATGGTATTGAGTAATTTCTACAAACACAACCAGTTCACATTTGGTCTTATGGTAAACCCGTCAGGTAAATGGATAAACAGCTGCAGGATTCAAAAATCACTAACTACAGTGTAGTTTCTGCACAACTCCAGTGCAATCTGCCAGCTACTTCATAAAGTGCACCTGTTATCAAAGTGTAAAGCTTAACCAAGATATATTAGCAAGGAAATCAGACTATTTCCAAGAACCAAAGAATGGAATTAGCCCAAAATTTGTGTGAAAAAATCATTTTAATGGCTTATTAAAAGAAAGAGATCAGTCTTCTTTGCAGTCACCAGGTAATCTGTGAACTACACCTAGAGGCCTGGTCAACTGAAGATCATTTCAGACACAGTGCCCATTAAAACATTCATATTGAGTGAGCTAAGATCCAAAAGCACAGAAACGCATAAAGTCATGCAAAAATACTTTATTTACACTGTCTTTAACTATTCACTGGTGTGCCCTCTCCTCTTTTGTTAGGTGCAAAACTATGTATCAGGTATGGAGGGACCTATAGCCAGATTTATCAGGAAAGGATAAAGGGCCTAAAATAGTTATAATTTCCTCTATTTTCCTCTCATAGGGCAATACTACAGCCACGAAGTCCTCTTGTCCAGCTACACCTCAGCTACATTCAGCCCTAAGCGGCTAGAAGCATGACTAAGAGAAACAAAACTTTCAGCTGAGATGGTAGAAAGGTATTCCTTCAAACACAAGGATGTCCAGTCTTGCTGCAGATGCTTAACACATAGGCAAAATGATCCTCAGGTATTTTGGATTCACAGTCCACAGTTTATGATGCTGTTCCTCCTCCCCCCAAAAGCACACATATATGCACAGGGTTCATATTCTATTATTATTGTTGTTGTAATTGTTGTTATCGTTGTTGTTATTGTTTGGGGGCGGTTGCTTAGGTTTTTCTTTTCAGTTCATTCTCCAGTGACTGAAATTGCAGAAGAGAAGTTATGGCCCCCAATCAAAATTTTTGCCTCATTCTTATGACCTCTCTAAACACTCAAAGGGTGTGTGACAATACTGCTGTCAAAGTACAAAAAGATCCTATCACACTAGAGATTACCAGATATTACAGTAGTAAGACTATGCTGAACTGTTTTTCCTTCTTTTTTTACATCTGTAAGAACTACTGCCCTGTATTTTAAATTTTCAATATTAGAAAACACTACCCCAGCTACAAAGCACATGCTGTGAAGATACTAGCATTTCAGTATCTATCCAGGATACAAAAGTAATTTCAAAATTGTAATTGAGCCTTTGAAGAGTATCCAATTAGTGTGAAAAAGTACTTCGAACAAATGTGGAGCTCTTTGTCTAAATTGAATTAATATAACACCACTGAAGTCTCAAATTTTTAAGCTTTGCTACTTATGTGAACATCACTATTTTTCTAAATATTTTATGTTGTCAGCACCACCTTCACCAATTACTACAAGCTGGCTTATGGCTACCTCAGGCTACCTGAGGAGTAGGAGGAAACACACCTGATTAGTTGACTGACAGTGGCATATAAACAGCAGATGACATCTGCCACATGGGAGATAGGAAGGACATCTTAACATTGAATACTTTCCAAGTGAGGAGGATTCTCTAAAATGGACATTAGATGGCTTGTTCCACTATCCTCAGGTTCTTCTCACGTACAACAATAACCTTGTTGCAGTCAAAGAGCAGACTCCAAAGGTTGCTAAAGCTGGGAAGGTAAAATAAAGTCTACAAACAGCAGGTTATATTCTTTAAGGCATACAAGCGTGAGCTAAAATTAGTGCTTTACAAATGGCAGGTTCAGGCCCTTACTAAGGCTTTTCAAACTCAACAAGTTTGTGACTGTCTTAGTCCTGCTGGTGAACCATTACTTAAAGGTGTAATATTAATATAGTCAGTGGGATAGTTCACAGAGTTACTGCCCATCACTGTGAACTAAGTGCCCTTTAGTGAACTAAGGATATCAGCAAAGCAGCAATATCCTGCTCTGGAAACAGTGATCATATCAGCTATGAAAACTGTTATCAAAGCAGATTCTGCAGTATGTATTATTTCTTCTCTCCTATAATCTGCACCATTCCAAAAGATTGCCTTTCAAAGGTCCAACTTTCAGGGTTGTATTTTTGACACATAACAGATTTTGAGTTATCCAGAAGTTACTTTGCTACTATGTGGCCACTCATGTTAGGATATTACAAGGTATTTTACACTGGAAAGGTTTTGTCCGTTCTTCATTCAGTCAGAATTGGATTGAAATTCACAATAATCTAGAACCACATTCTCCCTGCTTCATAAGAAGTACTGGACATGGATAAAAACACAATTCTCCTTTTAAGAGATCACCTGTGAATAGACACAAAAATTACACATATAGGTTTGCATTCTGGATTTATAGCCATGAAAATTACAGCACCCCTGCCTCTAGCATAACAACAAATGTAACATCAATAATCATCAATACAGGTAAGGACTTTCATTAAAAACTGAGTGATCCATAATTTTGCCTCTAGACTACAACCACCAAATTAGATCCTAAGTGCTGCTAGTAACTGGGCAGTCAGGTGTTATCATATTAAAAACAGCATTCCCACTCTAACTGTTATGGTAAAAAACAAACATATTTAAGAAATCAGCATAAAGTCATTAGTACACATGATTTCTGATTAGTGTCAGACAAAGTTTCAAACACTTCAAATAATTTCCAGCTCTTCTTTAATAAACTATGTGGTATCTGTGTTTATTCCTCACTGACATTTCTTTACACATATATGTAGTGGCCCACCTTCAAGCACACCTAATCACAGGGTTGTAACGATGCTCCTCAGAATGTTTCCTGAAGCTGTAGCTCCACACCACCTACTTATTAATAGTGCCTACTGTTTGTATAAGTTTTACAACTACATTCATTCTGGACATGGCTGTCTCTAAATGAAAACATTGTTTCGAGGTAAGGTGCTGGCATCGAGTTCTGTGACTGAATTTCTTCCCACTTGTCCAGTTTCCCATATAATTAAACCTCCCAGTTCAGAGTTTGCAAATTACCGATTCTTTCCAGTTGCATTTAATACAACCGGAGAAAAGAAGGTACTGATGACACAAGTTCCATGGCTTTCCAAGAAGGTATCCTGTGACCACAGGATGAGCAAAAGTGGATTGGAAATGGTTTAAGATAATTCTGAGGAGCAAACCAGCCCTAACTGATCCACGGTCAGGACAGCACAACTGTAACTTGAAAGCCACCTTCCACCTCTCCAAATCTGTTCCTATCTGCACTGAGTGATACTTGGCTAGTCAAGCTGAACTGAAAAGAATAAACCCTATAATTTTAATTTCCACGTCAGGCAATGCTTCACAAGACCCAAAGTAACCCTCTCAACCATTATCAAAAACAAATCTGTGTTTATGTTCAGAACTAGATTTACACCATGAGGATTTTAGCAGAGAAATCATTAGACTACTGCACAACACTGGAGAAAAGAAAGAATGGATATGAGTAGTAGTTCAAATGACTTACAAATAAAACTGAGATGCAATAGTAATATCTCATAAAAACAGAGTTGTATGGGTAGACATTGCATTCCTACCCTCACACTGCTGTTGTCAGTAGGGCCTACAGTGCTGCTTAGCACTGCGATTTAGTTTTTTTCATAGTACCCTGTACATGGCTATGTTCTGGATTTGTGCTGAAAACAGTCTTGATAACACAAGGTTATTTTTGTTATTGCTGGGTAGGGTTTCCCCAGGGTGAGGCCTTTTCTGCTCCTCACTCCACTCCTCCCGCGAAGAGGCTGTGGGTGCACAAGTAGTTGTGAGGGGACATAAACAAAACAGCATGTATTTATAGGGAAACTATAGCAACAAACTGCCTTTAACAAAGGATACTGATCACAGACATGGGGGGCCATTCTCTCCTGTTGGGATCTTCTGGAAGTTTAGTGTCTCAAACCAGCAAAATCAGTCATGATAATGAGGGCATACTCATGCTGTTTGTATCCATAAGGAGCAGAAATCAATCTTTTCTGTAAGAACCATGCATGCATCCACCATTTGTGCCTTTGGAAAATCCCTGTTTTCATGTAGACAGAAGGTAGAGGATTTTAAAGTCATAATAACCAGAAATAATCACAACAGGCATGATAGGAAATAAAAAAGGGCAAGAGATTACATTAGAAAGAACGTATTTTTTTAGAGGTGATGGCTTTTTAAGTGAGTATATCATATCATATATCTTACTGGGGTTTTTTAATGGGGTCTCACTTTACTTTATGTTTTAATTGCCAAGAGCAAGGAGAGAGAGCTGGATTATATATTACTTGTAATAATATCGACAAAGACAACAAGTTGTAATAAGAATGACAGCAAGCTAGGCATAAAAGAGAATGTTTAAGAATATGGAGAAGTGTGAAAAAGCCCCAGGAAACAAATATATGCAACAGCCAAATAGACAAATATATTAGAAACACACAGTTTAAATGACTATTGAATCTTGAACAAGTTAAAAAAAACACAACACTGGATACCCTTGAGAACAGGATACATCCTTCAGCAAGAAATTCCCACCTTCAACAGTAAAAAGGACAAAGTATTGATATGCCTTCCTGATCATAAACACCATAATTTTCTGCATCCAGTGCAATTTAAAGGCTTAAATACTATTCCCACTGAAGTTAACAGGAATCTGTAACATTTAACACCTTGTTAATGGCTAGCACTGCCAATCACGATTAGCCCTTAAAGAAAAGAATTTCTCTAATATAATGTGTTTAGCCACTGTAAGTACTGCAGTTATTCTCACAAGAGGAAAAGTGGCTGCTATTCCCTCATTAGCTTTCCTCACATAATTCCAATCATAAAGTTACCCAGCACAGCCAATGCCTAAAAGACCAAGAAAAGAAAAAAGAAAAAGAGAGTAAAAACTGAAGTTCAGCTAACAAAAAAAACCCCAAAACCCTATGAAATATTCAGCAGAATTTCTGAGGCAGGAAATACAGCACATCACAGTTAACACAGTGTGGTGTAGATGAAAGATATTCAGAGCTTAGATGCACGCAGTAACTCATCTGATAGAAGAGCAGAATTTCCAAGGCTCCGGTACGTCACATACATCATCTAACAATATTCCCGCTTCACACTTGTTCAAACATTATTCAGAGTCTGACAGCCTTTCAGGCCACTCTCTGCTGATTTCACTCATTCCTCACATTGTCATGTTGCTGCTGCTTCTTTTCACACAGCAGGCCAACAATCCCACAGCAAGCCGATGATCCAGGGTTTCCTTTCATGTTAAGGTTAATACACAAGCAATATAGTTTAAAGCATTCATGTAAGCCCATGGCACTCTCATAAGAATTCATTTGGATCCTTTGCTATAAAACATTTCACACTGTGATCTGAATAATAATGAAACCAAACACATCTGTAAAATAATTTGTAAATACCTCTGGTAAGTTAGATGCTGTAAACATTGATGTACAAGATAAAGTGGCATGAATGCCTCTTTTTGCTTATAGTTGGAAAAAAAATACTTGCCTATTAACATAGAAATGTAAATATGCAAATCAGAGATCCATATAAATATTGTCAAATAATACTAGAATGAAAATGAAATACACAATGTCTTTCAGTCCACAGTTACATACACACCAGTTATACACACGTCCTATCTGTAAAATTATGAATGATAAATACCTTAACAACAAATACACTATAAACACAATTGTCTAAAAAAAAATCACTGTTCGTGAAATATGTAACATAGCAATTAGTAAACTGGATACACATTCAGGAGGAGTTGGCTCACCTGAACATCATTTGTCCCCAGAGCTTATTAAATTGTCATGTAGTATTTTATTTTTCACACATTATTTTTCATACCAATATCCTAGGAGGTGAGATCTAGCTGAAGTTCTAAATTAAAAACTTAACTTGGAGGTACCTCAGCTAAAGTGTCTATGAAATAAATAGGTACCTTCAGAAAGACAAACAAGAAACCTACTATACTCTGCTTCCATCTGGTTCCTATCTAGAAAACTGTCTAGTTCCCTATCATTTAACCCACATATTACATGTCTAGTTAGAAGTGTAGGAGATGCAGAATTTGAGATTCGTGACCTTTAAAGACCCTGCCCAATTTCCTTTATTTTACAACCTGGAAAAGGAAAACAGTATGTAACAAATTAGAGAGGATGCTAACAAATTAGCACAGTGCTAATCTACATCGTTTCATCCTCAGCATAAAGTAGCTGGAAAATCCATCCCTAGAAACTCAGCTGTCATAAAGGGACAATTCCTTTAAGTGTTGTGATAGAGAAGATTTCTTCCTGTAGGGTTGAATATTCATTGTACCTTGAACTCTTCTCTTACCTACAAGTTCTGCTCATAAATCCTATCTGAAGAGACAACACAATACTTTAGAAGGGGCCAGCCCTGTTCTCTGTCTGTCTAGGAATCCATCAGTTTTAGAGAGGTTGGTTGCATATTTAACGTAAAGTGGCTAATTAATCACTGGCATGGCTGCATCAGTGAAACATTTTCCGTTTATTTTTTAGTTATAAAGTTTTCCATTTCCTTGTATCATCCCCCACAAAAAGGAATTGATATCATTCACTCTTCAAAGAATAAAAGAGGAAACAGAAAACTTTACTTGGAGAAAAGCATTGAGGACAAAAAAAAAAAAAAGAATAAGTAACAGGAAACAAAGGAGACTGCCGAAATCCTAGCAGGATGCTAACACCCTGAACAACTGAGCCTAATACTCCACTCACAACTTTAACAACTCTCTGATACAAAATAAAAAATATTTTTCATGGAAATGGGGTGTAAAAGAGGAGACGCATAATGTATGAGACAAGAGCAAATTATCTCCATTCCCTAAGGGAATAGCTTTTGTCTCACATGTAGGTCATGCCAGCATTCATATTTTCAGTATTCTTTATATGCCCATTCAAGCATTATAGATTATTATGTCAAAATGGTACACTGGGATTTTTTTTATTGCAATTAATATCCCTTGTAAGGAGATTTGTAGAATGAACTCAAATATCACCAAAAGCAATTAAAATCTATTGGAGATGTAAAATGGAATGTTAGGCTAGCTAACGGGAAAAGTGGTGCAACATACTTTTCTGGGATATGAGAAACAGGGCAGAAAATTAACAGAAAGTATATCAGGAAGGCATGAACTTCAGAGAGTATGAAAACAACAGACAGGATAATAAAAATTGTTCACTGGTGAGAACAAATACATATGAAGCAACCAAAGGCAAATCCCAAGCTTCTGTTTTAGCACTGCTGCTTATATTAGGATTATTTTAAAATATTATTAATATTAATAAAATTAAATTAAAGGGAAGAAAAAGAATAATCAGGATTTCAATTAAGTAGAAATGAATCTTTACTCCAGCTTGAGACATCTTGGGGAAGTATACTTTGATACCTATGATGCACAAGTCTACAATATTTTTTTTAATGCTTGAAATGTTTTTAGTGCTTGAAACTCCACTGGTTATTATTCTGCATTCTGTTTTAGTCTAAATAACATGAACTGTTATAGAAAACACATAATAAGCAAAGATGTCATTAGTTTCAGTCACACAGCTTCATGCTGCTTAACTTATGTTTTAAACTCAGAAGAAAAGACTTTACCTGAAACACTACAACTATGTAATTAGCATCGATTTTAAAACTCCAATTTCAAAATAGATATGAATGATAGACTGTATTCTGGGGACTGTTTAAATTGTAGTTCCAGTCATAAATCATCCATCTGGTCATTTCTCCAAAAAATGGTGATTTCCCAGCCTTTCCATATCGTATTGTCCAACAATATTTCTTCTGCATTTTTCATTACAGTTACTTTCTAGAATTACTACATTTCAGTGACAAGTGTAGGCCCCAACTTCCTCAAGCTTCAAATACCCAGAACTCTTTTTCTGTAGGTTTTAGCAGGATTCAAGTGCCTAAACCTCAGCGTAGGTTGAGAATTTCAGAGAGCTGTATTGATCACTGTAAGTCTATACACAATGCACATTCTAGCTAATAAGTAAGCAGCATGACCTAAGGAAGAGATTACGCACATAAGTGCACCTGCAGCCTTCACTTTGGCATTTCGTAACTTTTCAGATGTGGACTTCACACTATTAATACAATTCCTTTAATGCAGTTGTTCTGTCACACAAAAAAATTATCCTTGATATTTTCAACAATATAAATTTCTGCTCTATAGCAGGCATGAGATTGAATCTCTGATTAAAAGTGCAATATTTATCTAACCCTAGAATACCAAGTGCCATATAAAGAATCCACAAAGATAATAAAACAGCAGTTCTTTATTGTCTCAGTTCATTAAGACGCTCTTGAACAGTAACATTTGCTAATGCCACTCTTGGGCTACTCTCTCGTGAAGACAGATTTCATAACACCACCTGCTTATCATCAAAGCCCTTTAACCCTCTCTAAGTCTCATTTTTAAAAGTACTTTGATGCCTCTTGCTCCTTTTCTGATTTCAGCAGACTGCAATCTATTTCTACCTATAAGATTACCAGTAAGTGAGATATTTGCCACGGAAAATGATATTTTTCATGAAGAAAAGCCATGTACACCTAGTTTTGATAAAGTACTGAAAGCATTTTGTGCCACATTTAGTAGATTGTTGAATTAGCTGCAAATCTCTCACTTCTCTCTCCTCTAACTTCGGTATTCTATGACACTGCTTATTTTAAACTCGCAAAGCCCACATGGTCCATCCTTTCTGTATAAGTTCATTCTTTCATATAAGCATGGGACTTCATGCAGAAAAAAAGGAATGAGAAAGGTTGTCACACACAGCATTATAAGCAAGCAAGTTACAGCAAAGTACAAAAACACACAGCAGGCAACACCACAAATAATAGAACTGCTAAACACCTTTCATTTTTAATTTAAGTACAACAGTTCCACCTAATACATTTCATTCTGACTGTGTGATAGTACAAAAAAAAGATAGTCCTGTAGCTCAAGAATTGAATTAAAGCAGGAAACAAAGTTAGGTTTGTGCTCAGCTTTATCATTTTCTGTGTGCTAAGACAATTCTGCAGTTTCATATGACTTCAAAGCAAATTAGGTCTGCTCAGAAGCTCTGAAAATTCAAGCACTGATCTAGGCACTTAGATAGGGGTCTAGAGCAAATGATGTACCCCAAAACCTGCTTTGAGAGTTCCATTATCATAAGTGCTTTGCACTGAAACTTATTCCATATGTTACATGATCTGGGTTTTGATATCATATGCAAATTCTGTAGGTAGAGTGAACAAAGAATATCCACAGACATCTTTGTTGCAGTGTTCTGGAATGTAAATATAAAATAAAAACTCCTGTAAGTGTGGTTTAAATCTACATGAAGCAAAGAGCGTTCATCTCGCTGTCACTGCCTTTTTTGTTCTGAGTTTCCCTTAAAAGATGTATTTCTGCCATGCACTGAAAATGAAATAAACACTAACATACTAAAGAATAATAAAGCCAATTTTTAAAATTATTTGCATCATTATCGTATGTCAGCCAACTGGATCTTATATGTTAAACCAAAGATAAAAGCATGAATGAATGTTCAAATGGGTACATAGTTTTCTGATAAACCGTTCTTTCCTTTAATCAATATTGTCACTAAATTTTAAAATCTCCATCAGATATTCAATCCCAGTTCCAATAATGACATAAAAAGCACCCATTTAAATCTGAAATAATATAAGCCTATTGCAAGATTATTTCAAAAAAAGCAATTTTTCTGACTGTTCCCCTTATGTTAAAACTAACTGTATGACCAAAATGAGCATTGATTTGCACTTCTGAGTTCAAAAGAATTCTTTTGATATTCTCATATTTATAGTGGTGTAACTGAGACTTGAATCCATCCCTCTGTTTACATGTTGAAAGACAGCCACAGGAGCAAGTGATCAGAAAACATGAATATATATTCCTGAGAAACAGCCAGCTGTCAGTTTTCTTGTTGCCAGTGTATCAATGAAAGAATCTGCAGTCAGGGTTTCACAAGACACAGTGCCAGCACTATATAAAAACTGATTAACAAACAACACTATAGTCAATGTAATGTATTTGGAGAGAGCAAAAAATAGAAGAGTATGTATTTCGGCAAGGATTCAGGCATAAAGAGCTGGCACACCTCCAGTCTGAGTGAGTATCAAAATGATACTTTCATTTCCATGAAAGCAACAGATTTTTAATTATTTTTAACACTAACAAAGAACAATAAAAGATTTGTCCAAGATATTTGAATGCATGTATAAGACAAAGCACACAAATTCCTTAGGCCTCCACCCTTTAAAAATGCTTGCTTCTTCTTGGCACTCCAGGAAATCTAGCAAATACAGGATGCAAGCACAAAAGGCTTACACCTCAGAGCACAGCAGTGAGTACAGTAGCACAAGGAGGCTTTTATGCCATAATAGAAGGAAATCTAGTCTAACATGTAATTTTTAGACCCATACATGCTTTTCAAAACCGGTATCAGGACATCAGGAGACACTGAATTTATAGGGCTGAATGAAGAATGGTATCGCTTCTCTGGCAAGCGAGCCATCTGCATTAGCTATTCTTCCCTTGTATAAGCATTTTACTTATCAACATCAGCCGGAGTATAAAGATGCAGTTGAGACAGAAGAAATGTGAGGTGTGGCAGAGAAAACCTGTTAGTTAAATGCTAGGCCAGGTGATAATGAAGAGCTTAGCATTAGTTTCAGTGTTCTGCTATTTAAACTATCGCTTGAGTGAATCTCTAGGATAAAACTACATTTGGACCATGTACTGTGCCACCACTGGGTACAGATGAGAACAGAAGGAGCTTACCAGTGTACTCTGTTTCTGCTCAATGTCCCCTAGGCTTCAGATGTGTTCTAATTTAATGGGATCTTTACTTCAGATTTTTCAAAACTTTACCACAAAATCACAGAAGATTCAACAGCAGTTGATAATTTTGCCTCATTGAAGACTTGTCCCATGGCACAAACAAACCCCCAGACTCTTGACTCTATAAAACCTATATTCTAAATAGGAAACAAAACAAAATCCAGTCTTCTTATCTGAAATACTCATTCTTTCCTTGCTATTCTTTCCTCCAGTAAGTGAGAAAAACATTCATTAAAACAAAATCTGCGTTAGAATTAACATTAAAATCTACAAATTGAATTTTGTTCATACTGTTAACATAAGCAAGACTTGTGTGTGATACAATCATATTCACTTATTACTGAACAGTACCTAGAACATCCCCAAATATTTCAGTAAGCATGGCACACATCCATTAGAAAACAGGACTCTTTAAAACACAAAAGAACACACAAATAGTAGCAACTAATTTCAGGTAATTACCTAGGCTTCACTGCACTCAAAACTCAAAAATCTATTGGGTGGAACAGATGGGAGAAAAGCAGAGACATCATTTTCATTGCTCTTGAAATGAATAGGTCAGAAGTTTTAGGAAGGCAGAACATTCTAAATAGCACAATAAATTCTCTCCTTCAGAATTTCTCAGCCTAGCTTGATGACTGGCTGCATTATGGCTAATGAATCACGATGATACTTGCTGAAGACAAAGTGTACCCAATATTCTACTTGTGTGAGAGGTAAACAGTTGGGGACAGGGCATTCAAAAGAACTTCCTCTTGCTCTGCTGAAGCATGTTAACTTCGGTATTTCAACCTTGGCAACTATTGCCTATTTCAGGACCAAAAAGTGATCCTGTCCAACACTTAACTGCCTGTTGTTTAGTAATAAACACCTGTTAGTGTTTACCATTAAAATTTCTTTGAACTGCAATTAAATCCAGATTTGAGCAGGAGATGAGTGGCAAAGTTCAGACTTCCAAGATTTTTTTTTTTCTTCTCTCCTGGTAGAGGATATTCCAATTTCAGTTTTTCAGGTCATACAACTGTACACACAGAAAGCTCAAACCTGGATGATGACTAAATTGCATTAAGTTGAAAACTCAAGAAATCCATGTTACATGATTTTTAAGAAGTTGACATTAGTGCACTAAATTTCTGAATCTGCTTTATCTGTTTTATCATGGTTTTTGCTAACAAGGCTTATTGTTAAATTTTTAATGTAGGAGATGGTAGAGGAAAAGGTACACAAAACTGCGGGTAGTCTGACACAACGGTATTTTTCCTTCTTAACAATGAACTGTTCTCTTTCTTCTATGGCCTGTAAATCCAATTCTAATACTAAACACTGCAATGTTTCACAAAGTCCATTATATATCCCTAAGGCATTTTGTTTAAATAGACATTCAAATAAAATTTAATTTTAAAATGCTGCTTTGCCTTCTTCCATTTTTCTCTTTTCTGATGGGTAGAAGGAGTTAAATGTTAACTAGTTAGCAAAATTGGATTTCAGTAATTACAGGTAGCAGTTTTACTCTATTGCTTTTCTAAATACAAAGGTGAGACAAATTAAGTTAAACAATTCTTTTCATAACTAACTTTTATGTCTTCCATATTGTTCTAACCAGTGCTTCCAAATTCTGTCACACTATAAAACAGACACATTGAAAGAGATTTAGTTTCCATTTAGGGCTTGGTATGTTAATCAATTAATGCTATTTTCATTCCTTTTAAACCTATAATGAAGTACATATTAAAGAAAGCAGAGAAAAGGTACACTGCCAAAAGCCTTTGCTATATTGGGACTGTATTTTAGAAATAAAAGGAGAATAGTTTATTGGTAATGGATACCCCTCAAATTATTATATCAACAAATCTACATTCTTTGTTTCTTTGAGACTGGGAACTTGAAAGACTGAATGAGACCTTGTACTTAGTATGCCTGAAAAGCACAGGTTCACCACAGCACTGATTTGCTAGGCCTGCTTTCGCTGCAGGACCTAGAGAGAGACAGAGAGTAGAGGGGGGAGAAATGCAAACACAAGCAAAAAGGAGAGCAGAAGAGCAATATCCGTGACAGCATGAAAAGGCACAGGCAGACAGGACCAGTTTTAAAGAAAGGGCCAAAGGTTCAATAATTAACACACAATTTTCCTTAGACCTGGAACATAATGCAAGTTTCATCACAAGTTTTCCTCACTCGCAGAGCAAATACTTGTGAAATCCCAAGGAAAGAATGTGTATTATTTTTAATTTAGAGAGTCTGACCCAAAAAGAATAATTATATTGCTAGTCCATGAAGGCACTGAATCCAGTTCTCTCATGCTGATGTGCTGCTTGGTTCCACACACCAGTGTCAGGGGGTTCTCATAGCTTGCTTTTTGATCACAGAGGACAAAACACAACTCTCAGAAGCTGACATGCAACAATAAAGATTGTTAAGGAAATCTAAATTCAGTCTCATGTCAATACTTGTTATAAATGGTCCTTAATTACAAAAACACAAACTATTTTCATTGCACCTTTATCTCAATTAGAGATTTCTTCAATATATATACAATGGCATATCCTACTACCTCTAAAAATACAATCTCACACGTTTACATTTCTCTTGAATACACAGAACTGTATTCTCTATGTACTGTCATTCACACAATTTGCTACTCTCTTGTCTCTAATCAAGAAAGAAGTGGGGAAAAAAAGCATTGGTGATACTGATACTACAATAAACCAGTGTCCTAATGCCCAATTCTTGTTCAAGTGGCTTTAAAAGAAACATACACTTGCCATTATTTCCAGGCCTCACAGTGGCAGAGGGCTTTTATTTTATTCCCCCCTCCCAGCACCAATAATGTAGATATTTTAAGAGATTTACTGCATAATTACTGTGCTTTTAGCATATTTCCTCCTCTGTGCTTCAAATTCTACTGAGCATTTCCAGTGTAATACCACAGCACTCAATTTAATTATGCTGGAAACTATTTTTGCCTTTTTATTTAAATCCATTAGGGTGCTTATAATAGGATATTGTATTAGATTCTATTTATTTTTAAACTGCAAACATGAAATAGGTATGAATGTCACAGAATAAATGTATCCTTATAAACCTCTACAAATTGGAACAATTACTGAAATAGTATATATCTGTTTTACTAGAGTCTGTGCCAATTGATGTTTCTCTTGTTTCACTCTAGAAATTACCTAATGCAGACAATTAAGACCAACCATAGTACCACCATACTCTTTCTGCTAAAATATTATCTCAGCAACTCATTCTAACTATATTAGAGAAACATTTTGACAATAAGGAGAGAAATCAGCCTTGAAAGTGCTGTGATACAATTTGAACAGCACAAAAAACACCTAAAAATGCTACCTGACTAGATCTAGTTTGTTAATCATAGCAAGGTCTGTAACAGTGGCCCTTTAATTTCTCTGTTGCATGTGTTGTATAAATAACTGCTTTCATATCAGTGTACATCTACAGACTGCTGAATCTGGCAATAACTATTACAAATTTACCTACATTTCAAGGCACAAATGTACCATCCCCTAAGCATTCTAGATAGCAAATCACAAATGTACTTTTCACAAGTGCTCTAAGATGGCAAAGCTCAGACTAGACTTCAGGTTATTAATTGTACAAAAGATATTGTACTGGGACACAACAAAGGTAATACTTCGGAGGATTACTGCTAGATTAGTCAGGTTTTTAAGAGTTGGTCTTTAGGTGACTAAGGCTAAGACTGTAAATATGACAAGGAACATCGTACACTTACAGAGCCTGTTTATTCTCAGTTTAAAGAAAACATGACTCAGCTATCAGTTCAGTATGTGAGAAGTGTTACAAGTAAAACCATGCTTTTCTTTACCCCCCTGAAAGGCCTCAGGGAGATCATTATTGTTCTATAACCCTTCTTCATTCCACTCTTTATTAGCATTGATCCAACTCTAGAACTAGAGCAGCAAGCTGAACTGTCACTCAAATCACACGGGTTATAGCCAGGTCACCTTGTCTACACTGTGAAGGCAGCATACACATCCTCCAGAGAGACCACTCATTCATCAGCTTTGCCAGTTAATGAATGGATTAACACCAGCAGCAACTATGAAGGCATTTTTTTTCCTAATTGGTTCTGGTTCAGATAAAAAATGCAATCCTAAACATACAGTGACAGTCCAAAACTATTCACTCTCCCTGAGCACACAAGGAAGAGTACTACTAATATGGATTGCTTCTCAATATCAGTCTCAAGAGGCAACAGAAAAATTACATGGAGTAGAAAAGAAGGCTGATCCACCATAATACAAGATTAAAACAGAAATGGTAAGAAGGATGAAGCGCTGAAGAAAGCCTTCCTTCAGACTTCACAATGAAACAATTGTCAGCTATGTAAAATTATACCCAACTACTAGTACTGCCTAAAGGCATCAAAGACAACTATTATGTTGCTTTTGTACGTGTCAGAATTTCTTCACATGTCAGTTAGAAAGGCTGCATGACCTTGACACTAGAACAACAAAAGACTTTGTGAAATCTGCAGACTCACACTGAAATGCCTGCCTTAGAGAAATGTCACTCACAGAACCTGCACTGCTCTTGTAAAGACTGATGAATTTCAGCTGTTAAGCTCCTTTTCGAAACATAGCAATCCTGAAACAGCGATTAAATATGGAGGTCCTTCTCCTTAGCTACTCTTGTTAGCATTGTAGAAAAAAGTTGTAAAAGCAATGTTTTATCTTGCTTCTGAAAATTAACATTAAAATTAAATTATGAAGAAAAAGGACATTGTAGCTCTAGGAGGCTTACTATGAAAAGATCTCAAAGCAATTTATAGACGTAGATTAAGTTAGCCTGGAATAAACTGCAAATATATTTCTGATTTATATGAGGAAAACTGGACAATCAGAAAAATCAGCTGGAAGGAATTATGAAGGTATTATGAAAGACCACAGCATTAACACCCAAATCTTCCAGCCTCCTATCCCTAACACAGTTAAAAGGACATCCTTTTTTCTATTAGGTAGCTAAATCATGCCCATTCAGTGGTGTGCAAGAAAATTAAAACATATGTGCCACAGGTGTGGAGTCAGCACACACAACTTACAAGATTTCTAGTACCTGTACGAATGCTCTCCTTCACTGCAGAGATCCTCCACCCTCCTCCACCCAGTGAGTGCTGAGCAAACCACAGAATAAACTCTGCTGCAAATTCTGTATAGAGGGAAGGCTGCTTTCAGAGCTCAGAACGGTACAAAAACATTGATCTCTCAGCATTTGAATTCATAATGTGGTTTTAAAATGCAAATCATAATTTATATATATAGCATAGGCTTGCTATAAAGGTATCCTGTGTTTATTGATAACTGTAACTTTCATAACCAGGGTACAGAACTGTCAGGAGATATTTGTGTCAGGTAAACATCACTAGATAATTTATTCCAGCCTAGTACCACAAACCTGCAGTCACGCTTATTGGGCAGGGCTGACAGAATCTTGAGCTAAGCTACTGTTATATCATGGTTAAAAATTTTATTGTCTCTCCTTCCAGGTGTTACAGAAAACAGACTGGAGGAATGCTTTGGTAGCCTGGTTGACATTTGCCCTAAGGTTTTTAAGATATTGCAAATCGTAAGACTGATTCCAATAGCACTCTCATATCTCACCTATGATATTCTGATATCATATTCATATCTCTCAAACTGAATAACTCTATTACTACTGACTGAAAACTTCATATTTACTTTATCAAGTGCTAGGTTTTGCCCCATTCTCACAATTTTTTACTTGTTGATTAATTAATCTATTGGGATTAATTCTAATTAAAATTAAAGGGACTATTTCCATTGAGTCAGGAGTCCGGCTAAAGCCAGTAAAGGCCAGATTATCAAGTTCTGGGAAAAATTCACTGAATTACTTGTAAAATGGTACTACTAAAACATGCTACTAAAATTTTAAAAAAAAAATTAAAACATATTTTTGATTCTTCAGGGAAAAGGATCACAAACTACAGCTTTTAATTCAAAGCTAGCAATTTCCTCAGTACTCTTATCAAGTGTATGAGACTGTTATGGGCTGGCTAAATATACTTCTAGAATTTAAGACCCAGAACAATCAATCCCATATTCAGCTTGGTCTTTCTTCTGTAAAGAAGCCTAAAAAGGAAGTTCAAAGGAGACAGCTGTGACAGTGAGGTGTCCTACACTCACAGTATTTCTCATACTCTGAAGAGGAATCCAAATAATTAAGTCTTGTGTTTGAGCTTTGATATAAAGTTTGATGAAATTATAACTTTAAAATTATCCTGGTCTGAACAAATGATGTTTGTCAAGCCAGATCTGTCTCAATGTCAAAGATTTGCAGTCAAGCAGAATAGCCTAGACATTGCTTCAGATTGTTTAGGGAAAAGCTGGAAAGAAGAGCTTGTGGTTGAGCAGTATCACTGAAAGAATTAGTGAGCATTTCCAAAGACAGGTGCAAACAGCTGCTCTCACTCCACCTGGATAGAGGTTCTCTTCATCCAGGCACCGAGCTGATGCAGTTCAAAAGCTACTTATTGATGTTAACAAGATATTTGGCCTAAACTAACACATCCTACACACAACAAGGCCTACTGCCATGTTAAAATGACTCACAGCAGATGAGCACAATAAATTCACTCCCACCTGCTGTTTCCATGGAGTTACAGTGGCAAAAACACACTCAAGAGGGTCCTTACACAGCAGACAATGGAATGTAACAGAAGATGATGAACTTTTTTAATAATAACCGAATGAAAAGTCACAATTAAATTGCAACAAAAAGATAAAATATATTTAAATTGACCTGCTTTCAGAAACTCTTTTGATAGTGAAAAGCAAAAAAAAGTTGGCAGAATAGTAATTATCTACATTATTATAATTAAAGCAAGAGAGATTCTAAATCTTCATGCTAGAGAAAATAAAACTTGAGCAAAAAAAGCAGAGCTGAGTCATAAGTGGGTTCCTGACAAATTAAAGCTGCTGAAATACACTTGCTGGAAAACGGAAGGGATTAAAAAACAAACTCCTGTGGAAAATCTGCTATCTTATTCCAGAGAAGCAGAACGAATTTTAAAGAAGGACTTTCAAAGAAGAAGCAAATTGGCAACTTCCTAAGAAAGAACTGGATAAGCTCTAAGCAGCTTGGTTTATCAAATGGAAATTTGCTTTCAAAAGGGGTATGCTGAAACAGAAATAAAGAAAACAGGGAAGTTTGCCCAGGAGTGAGCCTTCGGCTTATTTGCAGGGAAAACACTGATCAAAGCTTGCCAAAACTAGAGAGTATTTAAGGTCTTGTTAACAAAACTGACAAAAATCAAACTTCATTTTCAGCTATTAATAGCAGCACAAGAGCTACAACAATCAAGATTTAATCTGAAGGAAAAAGAACTGTTTCAAGGAAGTTGATTTTAACTTCATATTTCATCTTGTTCTTGTCAATTTAAAAAAAAAAAAGAAGTCTACATTGATTCCTGACACAATTACAAAATGTCAACACAGTGATACAGACTTACTCAAAAAGAGCTTGGGCTTCAAATGCAATCTGATTTGAGCAGTTACACACCACTGTGAGTGTAAAGGTGAAGAAAAAAATTCTCAGCTAGGGAAGGGAGCACATACTGTGGCAACTAACAATTTGATGCAATTGCTGCATGAGACACAGTTCAGTGAAATCTGCAGGGATGTTGCCAGGGAAATCACAAGATAGCACAGAGGAAGCTACATGCACTACTTCTAATTTAGCAGGACTGCCCTGCTTACACTATCAAGGGTCCATGCAACAGCTAAGGTATAGTTCAGTGCGATCTGAAAAGGAAACTGCTGCATGGTACATATTTCTACAGTTCCCATCTTAGAGAGCACTGGCCTCCAAGTGTCTCGGGGTCAATGTCACAGAAATAAAGACTAGTTGACATTCTCTGAAAAATTCAAAGAACTACTACAAACAGGAGATTTTTTTAAGCTATTATTGAAGTCACATCATTCTCTTCTGTTTCAATTAAGCTTAGGTGATGACATTTTTACTGTTCCTGTGGTATTGCATGGAAAATTGAGAATACTTGACCAATGCCTGCACTTTTCTACAGGATTAAGCCTGTATAGAAGTATTCTTCCTACTCTCTCTGCTAAAATATCTAGCCTCTGTTTTGTCATTAAACTCTGTGTATGTTTTCTTGACAGCCTCTGCAGTCGCTCTGCACATTTCCTGCTGGAGCTCTTCCACTTTATACAATTTAATTTAATGCTCTTTCGACCAAAATGAAGGAGATTGACTATAACAACATGAGAAACAAGAGTAGTAACTTCAAGACATATATAATTTATACACAGTGGAGCAGTTCCAACCAGACAGTTTGAAAGAATCTACCTAGAATAAAAAAACAAGAGACTGCTTCTTGGACCTTTGCTTGAGTTGTTAGAAATTGATGTTACACTGAATCTAAGGCAACTTTATCCACTCCGAGCTGTTTAATCTACCTCTGGCCACCTATGCTTTACCTTGAAGTCTGTATCAAATATGCACAACGCATATTGCTCTTCAAAAAGAACTTAAAAATGCAAACTTTTTTCAGATTCCAAATTAAGGAAGAAGCCCATTCAAATATATAAATCCACACGCTTCCTTCTAGCAATGTACAGAGAGGTTCTCTGGAGAATTTGCAGAGGAGGTAAACTACCTTTGTAAGCACAACATCTGCTTATGTTAACCCTTTGAAGAACATGAAGACTTTAAGGAAAGCACTGCAGCAGTTTTAGCTACAGTTTTTTAACTGACTTCTTGAGGAGACAGGTAATCTATTTGTGAGTGATAACCACTGTCTGAAGTTGGATGACGAATGCAGACAATAGCATGGCTGTTTCTGTACTTACAGAGAAACTACCAAATGCTGAGAAAAAAACCCAGATGTCAAAAGCAGCTAAGTTAGTCTTCCATGAGATGACCTTTCAAAGATTTCGTGCAACAGCAAAATTGACCCACACAAGTTTCTCAAGAAGAGAAGGGAAAATAATCTGGACTGAAGCTCTCCAGTCACTTCTGTGGACTGAACAACACCAGAGAGTTTCAAACCAGCAACTAGCTCCTCCATGACAGAGCCAGCAGTTTTAGCCTATCCTAATTGTGATGGACACTTTGCTGCATAGAGCTCTGCCAGGAATAGGATCAAAGCCAATCCTAGAAGAGAGACATTGGCTATGAAGCAATAAGAGTAACTAGAGCACAGAAGAATTGTCACCATCATCTGGAAAAACTGAAGCTTCTACCTTTGAAAAGGCTGTGACTGCCAAATTTAATGGCTTCATTTAGCTTCACACAATGCTTCCTGGTTTACAACAACAACAACAACCAGTTAACTTATATCTTCATCTCAACAGGACTAAATGCCACATTAGCAGCTTAAAGAAAAGGTTGAACCTATTTTTATAGTTACTCTCATCCAAACACATTTTATGCAGGAGCATTCTGATACATAAATACATATACATTCACGAAAGGAAACTAAACCAAAGAAACAAAACCAAGGATGTTCTTAATTCTGTTTTTCAGTCCTTGGGTGAAAAAAAAGAACCACAAGTATCTTGGGCTAGTGTTACTCCAAACACTTCTGCAATAAAAGATTCCTTTTGAGATTTACATCAGTCAGTAAACCTTATTACACGAACAAGTTTTGGCCACAGAAAGATCTCATTATTCATAAAATTACTGACTAATCTTTGACAAATAATCTAACAAAACACCAGGAGGCTGTTCTAAGAAATGAATGTTCACATTTGCAGACAGGTATAGTATGAAAATAAACTGTCAACTAAGCTGGCATTGCTTTCAGTAAAAATGAGGCAAATGTTATGATGGACAGCTAAGACTTGAAGAAACTGGAAGAGTAACCATTCTCATAAAAATTTTGCTATACTAACCTCAGTTAAAAGACAACCTATTAATATTACCTTTTCAAGAGTAAAGAGAAACTTCAGCCATTTGGTATAAAGGTGTTCTAACATCCAGGGGAGACTCCATGAGTCTTCTTGCCAATTAAATACCATCTGGCTTTGGAAAAACAAAAACCAAAACCGGAAACATCACTCAAATAATCACACACTGCATAACTAAACTATGAAACCAACTGGCACAGAATGTTACGGAGAAAATTAAATAAAGGGTTTCAAAAAGCAATTAAAAATTTCATGAAAGAAAAAGATACTAAGTGCCATTAATGGCTGTACTTTTCAGGTATGTTAGACTACAGAGAAATAAGTCAACTTTCAGTTTAGAAAAGGACTTCTTGTCATTAACACATAGTGTGGTTAACCACAGTACTGAGTGGTTAAAATTGCTCACCTGATGGTGTTTCAGTCCAACATGATTGCTGGTTCATTGATTCATTTATTTAATTATAATTGCAAATCTGATTAATACTTAAAATACTTATATTTCTTTCTAGTTTAATGAAAATCAAAGTGACTTTAATTTAATTATATGTTTGGGTTTAATTTTAACTTGCTTGTTCCAAGTCACAGAAAGAATGGAGGTGATTTTTTTCTCTCATTTTCTTTCTGGCAGCAACTTGTACCTGAATTGTTAATGTAAATAAAATTACTGAATTTATCTAGATGCCATATAGTTTTCAATAAATTAATTTGTTTTTCCTTTACACTTCTGAAAATGTCAGTACATCTCATGGCACACACACATGAAATTAATGGCAATTAATGATGTCCCTTGGCACCCAGCTTCCTTCTGTGTGATGAAACACAGCCCAGGCTAGTTGCCACTGCCTGAATCTCTGATGTTTACCTAATCTTACCTTTTCTCCAATCAAAAATAACAGAAAATGGAACATAAACAAAATTTGTCTAAAGTTATTTTAAATGGTCTTCATGTTGCAGCTAGCATTACAAAACTTAAAAAAAAAAAGGTCACATTAATAGTACTCCCTTAAGTCTTTTAAAGGTTGGGTTATCAAACTATGTGGAGATACTAGAGTTTTGATTTGGTGATACCAAAGACATTCTGTGTGTGCCCTGAAGGACGAGTTAATGGACAAGATACAAAATATCCCCTATCAAGTTCTTTCCATAACCATTTAATTTAGCAATATGTGTCCCCATTTCATTTTCTGCCAGACATTACGCTTTTAAAAACAAGGAGACTTCCCCATATTAATTGTTTATAGGTATTTATCCTGCCACAGTGAAAAGTACATCATTCCATTAATGGTGAGCATAAAGTATTCACTTATGTGCATCCCATTGTATTTTATTACATGAGAAAATATCATTCCCTGAAGCCAATATCTAAACTTCATTTCATGTCATTAGCTTTTACTTATAGCAGCTAAAGATCAATTAAGTAATTATATTTTTATTTCATTAAATAAACTAGAGGGGTTGAATGAATTTTTTTCATCTCTTCACTGTTACAATTTGTTTCTATTAATTGTAAGTTAAGATGATTGCTACCTTTGAAGCATGGTAGTTAACACTAATATACAAATACTATTTAATTGTTGTTTATGTTTGCCATAAATTAATTGCCATCAAAATTAACCTCTCTCACTGACATGTGATAAATTACAAGGAAGTTGATAGTCTTCTACAGGCTTCAGTAAGTTTCCATTCAGTAGAATAATAAAGAGTAAGGCAAATAAAAGAACAGATATGGGTCAGCAACACATCCCAACACAGGCTAATAAAGTAAACTAATCTGATATTAATCAAATGTGCAATGTAAAACATCAGTTCAAAGAAAACTGAGAAAAGCATCTGCTACCTAGGCTGTCCACCTAAGTCAGGTATAACATTCAGCTCATGAAACCAGTGCTGCAGGCTGCATAGGGACCCAAAACCAGGGTACAGGGGTGGACAAGCATTTAGGCAATAGGCTAGAGTCAGAAATAAGATAACAGTGCTTTTGTCTGGGGAACACAAAGGCAGGGACTATATCGGAAATTAGACTGCACAGGAGGGATGCGGCTGAACAGCGAGACTACAAGGTGGTTGTGGCCTGGCAGTCCAGGGGGTGGTGACTGGCACAAGCCTTTTGCAACCACAAGAACTGAACAAAGCAGCAAGAGTCCTCTGTGACCAGACCAAACTTGCAGACGCATAATATAAAAGCTGACCCACCCTCTTACAGCTACTACACACAAAGAAAGTTCAGCCCGCTACCTGCAATCTGGTGTTAGTAGCTCACACAGCTGCATCTCTCTGCAACAGACTTCAGGAAATAAATTCTGCCTTCAGAAGCCTAACAGAAATCAGCAGAGCTGCTCAAAAGTAAAAGAAAGAATAATTCACTCCAACCAATCTACTTCTACTGATTTCAACTGATTTACACCTGGGATTAATTGGCTATTGATGTTTGCATCCAAGCATATAGACCAGACCATGACTTTAAAAGCAAAACCTCCAGTTAGCAAAGGAAGCAGAAACAACACAACCTAGCCAGGACAGCTGAAGAGTGTGATAAACGTACAATAGATCCTAAGCTCTGGGTGTGAGGGGGGCATGGGGAAGCCTAATGGAAGAGTCTTAGTAAGTTATATATATTCTAGCTTTGCTGCTTCCCTGCTGAGTATGCAGTCTTGAAGGATGTGAAGTGTTTTAACGAAGGTAGGGTAACCCAGGCGGAATGTAAAACAGCATTTAAAACACACATCTCAGAGCTAGAAATCAAATTCTTTCTATTTTTGTGATAATAAATTGGCAATTGACCAACTGGAATGCAAGGGGATTTACTTCCTGTCAAATTTATCGCAACAGAAAGATTGTCCTTACTCTCAACACAGCAGAAAAACTGAGCTTTGGTCTGCTATATATTGAGCAAATATCCTAACCAAAAGGAAACCTCATCCAATAACTGCATTTCAGAAAGGCAGCACCCATAGCTATACTCCATAAATGTAGGGTCATTTCAAACTGCGGTAGATTTACCTACAACATTGAAGGACTTAACCACTAGAAAACTACTGCCTGTAAGAGCAACAAAGAAGGCCTAAGTGATGGATATCTTTCCTTCCCAATTCCAAGAAACTATGCAGACTAATTCGAGAGGTATGAGTTGAACTGCTTTCTCTGTTTCACATAAATAGAACTGGATTCCCCCTAAAAAGTAGCTTTCCTTAAAATTTCTATACAATAGTGTTTAACAAATAATGCACTCATAACTATCACGTGCGTGACTCTTGATAGACAAGATAGCTCTCAAGCACTTGCCAACAAAGCTTTTTACACTTAACCCTTCACCTAGAAAAGCTTATAAAGAGTTTGCATATCATACAATGGAGCTTATTCCAGATTTTTTCCAAAACCCATATAAACTCCCATGCCTAGGTGCAGCTCTGAGTACTGTTAGCTGGAAAAATATTTTCAGATCATTCTTACATGCTCATGTGTTTGGAAAATACATTCAGTATTTCAAGCACCTTGATATTTGATGTAGATTAACTCATTGCATATTCAGATTCTCTCATACCTGCCTTTGTAAAACAAGAGAATATGAATTATAAGACCCTTAAGCAACGTATGCAGAGGATCAATCACGTTGTAGTCTAACTGGGCACTGAATGTCACCACTGTTTCACACAAACACTGTGCCATTAAAAGTGCAATTACCAGAATGTTGATAAAGTGAGCCATTAAATGAGAAATCTCATTGTATTTGACAGTGCATTGCGAAGCATTCCCCATTAAGGGATGAGAATAAAATGTTTATGAGCTAATTTATTCCAAACATGTTTGTAACTGTCTATGGTTAGCACTGTTTGATCCAAGAAAAGGTTATACTGATTTGAGTGAGAAAGACAAAAAACCTCAAACTCGGAGCATTTATACCAAGTTTGAATTTTTTTTTTTCAAACCAAGACTATATCAGAAATATTACTTGCAGTCAAATCACATAAATTCATTGCTCTCTGGTGGATAAAACAAACCCATTGTTTCTCTGCTTGTATTGTTCAAATAACTGGTATGTGTGTATTATTTTATCTTTGTCCTTCCTGCTGTCATATTCAATATACTGCCAATAAAATTTTTAGGTCTTTTTCTTCCACGCACCTACCTACAAAAAAGAAAAATCGAGGGGAGAATAAAACAACATGGATGTGGGGAAAAAAAAAAAAAAGAAAAGCTGTTAATAATGAAAGCTGAAAGGCATTATCTTCTGTATTTGACAAAACCTATTAGAAAATATCAAGCTCAGCAATATAAAGTAAAAAAAAAAATAATGATTTTAAAAAATCCAAAACAGCTGCCAAAATGTAAAGACAAAATGCAAACCAAAGAACATAATTCTGAATAATAATGGTGTAATATAGAACTTTTAGAGGTGAATATCCTCTAGAAACACAGCTGATCCTTCTGAAAAAATAAAATAGAAAGGCTAATAATCCAGTTTAAGTGATAATCTATTATGTTTGAAAAAGCAATCTTCACTCCCTCAAGGTAATTAAAATTTCCTTCGTCTGTCTCAGCTTGAGCAGTTGCCAGTATTTACACCCAACACAAAGAAGACAGAGCAAACTTTAAACCATAAATGGTATTGACCTAAAGCTATTCACCAGCATGAAAAAGAGATTAATTTGGTAGATTAATAAATTAATTATAACTCAAGATAATATAAGGCCACTCAAACTCATCCTACTGTCACACCAATACAAATGCAAAACTAGTGAAAGTGAGCTATGAAACAGGGACCCCTATAATCTAAAAGTAAAGGGATTCGGTCCTTGAAAAAGGGTTGCAAAAAGCAACATAAAACTAGAACCTAATCTTGCCATTCATTAAAGTAGGTCACACTGTCTTCTTTTGCATTTGCTCAGCATATTGTGTAATTACAGGTGAGTAAGGAGAGCTAGTGACAAAGCTGGGGCTACAACTTTTAGGAAAAAAAATGTAAGAGAGAGGGCATATCATTTTGATTCATTTGAGGAATCCTTTTATTCTGAAATTAAAGTGACAACCACTATGCCTTCTGAGTTCATCTGGTCCACCTATTTTAGAGCAGGTGGCAACAATATTCCCACGTATGTAAAGAAAGGAAAAGGTTTTCCATCTGAAAATTTCTTTAGAGAATTATGTAACTTTTTCAAACTCACAAAACTACATGGTTTTCTGATGCCTCGTGCGCCCCTCTGCTGAGACCACAACAAGCCATCGTGAACACGTGTGTTCCCAGCTGAGATAACACTGACAGGCAGCCAGGCTTCTGGCTGGGCCACAGCCCAGGAACACTGGGAGTCTCTGCCACACTTTTACCCCTTGCAGGCAGCTCTAAAAGGTTTCAAGAAAATGAAAAGGAAAAGGAAAAGGAGACAGTCCTGTTAGTTGTTCTAAGGAGGACTTCTAAATTCCTATTCCTAAGGAAATCTTAAAAATACATTTTTCTTTCTCCTTACCAAAAGTTTCTCTTTACCCCTGAGAACACATATGCCAGCTGTTGGACGCCTAAAATCCCGCTTGTTAAACTTAAGGCAAGAGTGGGCTCTCTTTATGTTAAAAACAGAAGTTCTGGCACTCTGGCTTCATTCCACAGGTTTATTTTCACAAGGCATTGTTACATTCAGGAAATCCATCCTTTTAAATTTCACAGCAGATTGCTCTTCCCTAGAACAACTTTGTCACCATTAGATCAGTCCAAAAGACACTGAAAATTACAGGATTTATCCTGCCGTATTTCCATCTTGCTGTTTTATTACTTGCTCTAGCATGTATGGTAGCAGACTTATAAGCCTGATATGTGTTACTGCATTGTACTCAGAACATCCAATTCCCACTGAAGTGAATTATCAGGTGGAAGACAGGCTTCACTGGTGGAGTGGTTGCTTAAACAGACATGCATTATCTACAGAGCAAAAGAAAGATCTCCCAAGATACCTAGTGACAATTGTCAGACTGCGTTATGTTCCTGCTTAGGGACAGCCTCGTTCACTTGGAAAAGTAGTAAATGTATGCTGTAAAGGTATATTGTTAACAGACCTGTGGCCTTGGAAGTGATAATCTGAAAGAGATTCAGGCATTTGAGGAAGAGAAACCACCACTCTACATAAGCTCAGGGATGAATGAGACTGAAAAGAGTCACAGCAAGCAGAAGAGGTTAGGATCTCTAAAGGCGAAAATAGAGCTAGATAAAGAATAGAGATCATACCTACCTTCTGAGTGAAGGTATTTCTATTAAAGTTTTTAAAGGAATTTTTTTCTTGTCTTTTGTTGTTTTTTTTATTCAGATCATTTATTCTGTTTCCCAGAAGGTAGAGGTGGGAAAACACAAATATTCTAGGTTTTTCCTATTGCAATAATTTCTGTTTTGATGGAGAAAGATATACCAGTTTTTCAAGCATACTACTGTATAATATTTATCTATCCACTTATATATTTTCTATGTAGCTCTTGATGAAATAATTGGCAGAATTCTCTTCTTTCTTTCAAAATAGAATTCCAGTTCTCTTTACTTAATCAGGTCCCTGAAGTGTTCATTCTGAAGTTGAAGTATTTGTAAGGTATTCAACATCTTCCTCTCAACTCAAGGAAAACTAATGCTTAGAAAAATGCCATGAGTTCATGTTATTTAATTTATCCCAGTACTACAAATGCCATAATGGGATGTATTACATACTAACCCAGCACTAACTAAATGCATGTTCAGTAGGAATCTGTGGGCTCAGCTGTTCTCCAGAACCTCAGGTTAAACTGAAGACGAGTTCTAAGTTTTTATACTATTAGGCCTGGCTATAGACAAGTTACATTTGCTTTAAAAACATGCTGTGAAAATCTAATAAAAAAGAGGTTCTCAACGTCAAATCTGAAGATGAAGCTAGTAACTACAGATTTCATCATTTGAGCTGTACCTAAGCTTTTCCTTCCATCCCTTCTTCCTGTAATCTTCAGTGCTCAGATTTTTAAGCATTCACAGGATAGTGCTGCCTCTTTAGACACATCCTGCACTGGGTGTGGTGGAAGCTTTGAGCATATTAGGTGATGCAATTCTTCACAACAACGAACTGAGGGGAATAAAAGCCTACATAACTATTTGTTTATCTGCTCTTAACATTTTGTGTTGGACAAACTGACGTCCAGTTTCTTACCAGGATAAGCAGAGGACAACATGAAGTTGAAAGTTTATCCTGCAGGTCTCACTGAAAAAGGTGCAAGTTTAACCCATGTGTCATGTAAGCAAAATAGAAAAAAACAGCTCCAAGGCTGCACCACACAAATAAAATCTGAAGCATGGTAAACCAACAGATAAAAGGCAGGATAAGGCACATGGTTTAAATATTCTGCATACTACATCTGTACCTGCTTTTACTTCTGTGTTTCTTCCAAAAAAAAAGAAAAAAAGACCATTCATACTACACACTCTCCTAGATGTATAAAAATTACAAAGCCCAGCTGTTGAAAAAAGGGTTTTTAAAAAATGAAAATCAAAACATCAGAGTAAGTGGAATTCTTTGGATAGTATGTGGCCTCATGTGGAATAAAGAACTCATATCAAAATAAGCAGTATAAAGAAAGAATTCATAAATATTTAATGTCTTTTTCTCCCTTTTCTTCTTTGTTTTCTCTATGTTTAACCCATCTAGATATTGTACTAACAGTGTCTTTCTTTTGCGCTTACCTCCAGTTTAAGGTGCAAAAAGGAAGATGCAAAGTGACAGCTAATTGCCAGATGCTGGGCACAGTGCCACAGTGCATATCAACATACAACACGCGAAGCCGCTAATACGTCAGTACAAGCAAATCAGAGATGTGTCAAGACATGTTTGGCTGACATTTGTACAAAGAAACTTATTTTTCTCTCATAAGACAACAATGACAACCTCCACTGATGGCAGGAACAGCATGGGCAAAACCCATCAAAGCTGAACACTGCTGACACGAGTACAATACCTGTTGATACTGCTGGGAGATCCTGCTGTTCACCACGGTCTCAGTTCTCCATCTGCCTTGCTGGATAGTTTTTCCAAAGTACATTTCCTATTCCTGACATCTTCATATTTACTAGGTAATGACCCAAATAAAAGTGCATAAACTAGAAAAATCTGAATCTTCTTTCTGAACTTTTACACTGAATTATTTGTTTTGTTTCATCATCCAGTGTCCACTGGCAAAACTATGAGAAGAATCCTAGGAAAAGGGCATTGTCTTGTTTTGTTGGTTATCAGTCGCTGAACACTTTTTGTGGACGTGGCAAAGTTGAATCAACACGACAAAATGCCACTGGCATGCTGAACTACAGAGCTCAACCTTTCAAGCTCATCTGTCCAGGCAGATCCTTCCCTCTGCCCACATTTGCATGTATCAGTTCATCTAATGCAGTGTCAAATAAAGTATTTGAGAAAAGGATCTGATCAGCACCAACTCTATGCTATTCTGGATGACTTTTACTGCACATGATATAATTACTTAATCAGACAGTTATCAATTTCCCTACATTTCTTTAGCTACAAAATGGATGAGCACAGCAATTTCCTGTCCAGTAGGGAAGAGGAACTGAAGACAGTTGCCTAAGTGAGTACGTTAAGTTTGCAGGCAAGAGAAATCTCTGCAAAGGTGATTTATTATAATCTAGCATCATGTCCAAGAAAATTTGGCCATTCTAACAGTGATGAATCTTAACAAACACAATCTTGTGTACTAATATCATCTTATCTTCAAAAAAAAATCCCTCTGGCATTCAGTCTTTAGAAACAGTTGACCCCTACATCAATTTTATGGCATAAAGTTTTCCCAACAACAAGTTCAAGATGTATAGCACTTTTCCACGGAAAAAAATCTCAGGACACTTCTAAAGATCTTAAAAAAATTTCAACTGTACAATGCTAACCTAACAACGAAACTTGAGAACAGGAGAAACATTGGATTATTTGATTTATAAAATGGCAGCAAGCATAAAGAAAATTCATGATTCATCCAATTTAGAGTGGTCATTTGTATGGATTCAGTTTGCACACAGGTAAGCATACAAATCTAGGCTCCAAAATGCACCTATTTATAGTAAACAACTGTCACACTCATGCTCACATGCTTGGCTGACTCTGGGCTACAGTTATTTCTGCAGTGAAATCTAGTGTAGCACATCTAAAGTAAAAAGAAAATAACTTGCATATTTCCCACTAAACTAAACCCTTACCAGGCAAATGCCAAAAATAAAGCCACCTAAAATAATTGATTGCCAAAAGGAAGTAAAATTATACCATTCTACTTATAGAGCCTTTTCTGACTCAGGACATAGGGTAGTAGATACCACTTGCAAGAATGAATTTTAGGGAATTCTTTGTGTCTGTAACCAATGAGAAACCCTCTCCATCATTTGTATCCTCTATAAAAAAAACTATTTCTTGGCAGCCGGAAAGGCAAAGGTATAATTCTTAGAGCTCTTCAAGAGAATTCCATCCTGCCAGCCCAAGGCAGGGGAGTTGGAATTAGATCATCTTTAGGACCCCTTCCAACCCAAACCATTCTAATATTCTATGATTTTACCTCCATTCTTCACTTTCTCCACTTCCCAAGTAGGAACTGCCCCAGCCAAAACCTTCCTTTTTGGAGACAACACACTTCAAATTGGTTATCTTGTTAAGAAGCCTTGAATGAGTTCAGCAATAGATCTAAAATTAATTACAGAAAAGCCAAACCACACAGTCACCAAAAAAAACCAAAAACAGAAACAAACTAACAAAAAACCACACAACCAAACAAAACAAAAAACCACCAAAAACCCAGTAAAAACAAACAAACCAACCCACCAACCCACCAACACTTGCTGGTTCAGCACAAGCTGGGAAATGAGGTGAATCCTGGATACTATGTAAAGGCCAAGTAAATTTGTTGATTTATTTAACACATACTGAGAAAAAGATGTTTTTATATTCCTGAATGCTGACAAAGCCACAGAAGTCATTATTTAAACCCAAGATTTTTTATATAGAAATTAAATATGGCATGTAAAGGAGGAAAAAATAGCCCATATCTAATCAAAACTTAATTTGAGGTTTTTGATGGGAGAAAGTGGAAGATAGTTTGAATCTATCACTTAATAACAGAGTTCATGGCTTTAAGCTTTCAAAAGCACCTAAATAACATTTCTCCACAGCAAAATTTAAAGCAAAAGCTGTGTTTGGTCCTTCACAAGGACTGCATCAACTAGAGCAAGAGCAACCAAAATCTCTGAAAGATGCAACATTAAAATCAAGTTTTCCAACTAATTCAGTAAGAAGGAAAAATATTACAACCTTAATGATTACTTCAAGACCTTTTTAGGAACTCTGAAAGTCAAAAAGCACTATAAAAAGTGTACTATGAATATAAAGCACAAACACACAGAGCTGAAATAAAAAGGCTGAGACACCAATCAACTAACAAAGAAGCAGAAAAAGATCCTATAAATACACTAAAAGACAAAAACAGAAGAAAACACATGTTGACTGTTTCACAGGAAGCCGGGTGAGCCGATGATAACAAAAAGGTTGATTTATCAAACTGCTTTATTTTTTTACAAATAAGGTGAGTTGTAACCAGATATTTTAAAGGGGGCAGAAGAATTGGCCAAGTTAGGAAACACAAGTCAAGGAATATTTAGATAAATTGTATGTACCCAAGTTTGCAAGGCTTGATTAAATTCTGTCTTTAGAACCCAGTGAAACAGTCTCTCAAACTTTAATGGATTTTTCTAAAATTCACTGGATACTCTCGGGGGACTGGAAAAGGATAATCTTGGTACCATCTTTAAGAAGGAGAGAAAGAAGAGATTGCAGAATTGGAGACAGCCTAACTGATTCCTGAAAAGATTCTGGAACATATTATTGAGCAATTTATAAGCACTTCAAGAATAATAAGATGATAAAAAACATATGACAAGGATTTGTCAAGAAAAAAGGTTGTATCAAATTGGCATGATTTATTTCTTTGACAGAGTTGCAAGCTAATGGATAACAGGGAAGCAATAGATGTGATAAACATAAGCATTACCTTTTTTTTTTTATATTCTCTACGGCATTCTCATACGTACGCTAAGAAAATCTGGTCTGCATTAATTCCCTGTAACATGGCAGAACAACCCCTCTAAAAATCTCTCAAGTGCAGACTTCAGGAGTTCCATGTCAAAGTGAGAAAGCATTTCAAACAGACAACAGCAACCAAAAAAACCCCTTACTTCTAGTCAATATTTTCACTGATGATCTGAATGACAGGCAACGTGGACTGTGAAGAAACGGGAAAATAAAAAATGAAAAACTTGCAGATAACAAAGCTTAACAACGTTGCAAACACTTTAAATTCGCCTCTGTTTTTAGGATGATTATGAACATTTGCAGAAATTATTCAAAATCAGAAGCTGAAATTCATGATGACAGGGGTAACACTGTACTCAGGGTGAAGAAATCCAATGCCCAATTATGATATTCGGAACATCTGCCTAAATTAGGTACTATGAAGAAGATGCAACTCAACCATAAACTGAGTAAGGAGACAACAATGGAAAATACAGTGCAGAATATTGAAATTCATCTTCAAATATACTAACTGGAATTTTATCTGTAGTATAGGAGTAATTTTTTCACTTTACTTACTGCTTTGAGCCCTCAGATAAAAAGAATGTGCCTTGTCTTAGGTAATGACTTGAATAAGAACACATAGCAACTTGAAAGAGTCCAAAAGAAAACCAACAAAAATACAAACAAGTTTGGAAAAAACTGTTATTTGGGATTAAAGTTTGAAAGATATTTACCTTCTTTTATTTCATCCAGAATTAAAAAAGGAAAATTAATTGTCAATACTTAGAAAGTGGTTGTAAAATAAATGACAGTCGACTCTTCTCTATGCTGAATCATAAAGAGAATATATTTCCATCTGAAAAAAGATTAAACTCAGATTCTAAGAAATATTTTTGTGACATGAGACATATCCAAATTGTCTTCACACCTTTCAAGGCAAGGGAAGGAATTGATCCAGTCTGACATGATAGGATCTAATCAATAAGAGCTCTAAACACTGAGCTACTTTTTGCAGAAAGAGGATGTTGCAAACCTTCTTCACTGTCTGCTCCAGTGATCCCAAGTAGCAGAGCACATTCAGAGCACGTACCACAGAAAAGGAAAGCTTCTTCCAGGGACAAAAGGAGTACAGGCTATTACTGGGCAGGCTAATGAGCAAAACTTCAGACTCATAGGAAATTTCAGCATAAAAACTTAGTGCACTTTTCTCCATGATCAGGTAAGAAAAACGAGCAGAGGTTTTGTAACGCAACTTTGCATTAGCCCGTAAACCATTACCAGGTGGGACTTAGGAGTTTGATATCTTCTGTAAATATATAGTCCAAGCTCTTTAAACAGCTTATTGCACTTTGACATTATGAGCCCAAGTCTGCAAAACTGCTATGTTTTTCAAAAGGACACTACCTCATCCCTGTTTTATATAACCTTATCCATTCTTTGAGAGAATGGATAAAACAGTATCAGTATCGACAAGAATTTAAACCTTCAGCAAATATATGAATGAATTTACTAGAAGCACATACAAAAATTACTGGTGTACTTGGGAGAAGAGAGCCAAAGCTGGATCCTATGTATCCTTTGTAGGATGACAGAGCTCTATTAATATTGTCCATTTACAGCAGGTCAGGTTCTACCATAAAAGGTGAGTTCGGTAAGACAGAAAATAGCATGAAAAAGAAAAACCTAGTATGCAGTAAACCTAAGATTTGCTAAATGGTGAGGGATTGTTGTTTTTATCTTTCATTCAGAATATTAAAGCAAGTTTTACAGAGACTAGAGTAAATTGCTGTGGAAGAGAAATCTTCTGCCTAAATGAACACTGAGACTATGGTGTTATAATGAAGAAGGAATACACTCCATACTACAGTTTTTCCCCATCTCAGCCCTTGACAATCATTTTCTGTTAAAATATCTTAAAGACATGTTTTATATGCTGGGAAGAAATTACAGCAGGCATCAGCCTTCTATTTTCCCTAGAATGAGAGAAAAGGGAGGCAGTGCTCTCTGGCAAGGAAAGTTAACAATCTGTACAATCTAATAAGTTCCTACTGAATGATAATTAACATTACCATATTTGCACTTTAACTTCCCTTGCCTGAAGCAACATAAGCAATGACAGTTTTCATTGACCTGTGCAGAAATCCTGAGCCTGAACTGAATACCACAGTACTCTTGCTCATGGACTTTTCCAGAAGTTATCAAGCCTTATTCACTTCTCACTTATACTTTAAACTGGTTTGAATCAGAAGTGATATCTACCAGAATGACATAGTAGCATCAGTGCAAGAGGCGAATTAGACATTTCAGGCTTCAGCGTCTCATGTTGCCCAACATCCACAGCTACATACTAAGGCTATGTCTTGGGAGACAAAATAAGGACATATAGGTACTCTAACTGGTATTTGTTACCCGAATCAGTATGGATCTATACCTGAAAATCTCTCACGAATGATATGATGATTAATATCTTTAGGCAGAGATTCAATCCATCTTTTCTGTATTGCTCATGCCTCTCTGCCATCCAATAGTTCAATGGTTTCCTAACTTCTGTACTTCATAAGGTTCTATAAAGTGACAGCGTGTACTCCATGTACCCCATTTTAATATAATTTAAAAGTGAAAGGTTAGTGAGCAAGTGACTCTTTTTCAAGTTTTTTTCTATCACCAACACTTCCTGTTTCTGGAAGAGGAAACGTTCCTTCCATTCAAAAGGAAAACTTTCACATATGCAATTCTAAATGTTTTTAAAAATTATCTCTCAGCATACACGTACAGACCAGTTAACAAAATTGCTGTGTCTGTCTCCCTTTAATCTCTCATTATAGCTCTCCTTAATCATCTCTCACGCACTCTTTCCATTTAGTAAGATTTCCTTCTGTCTTAAACTTCACTCTATCCCCTACATACTATCAGTTAAGCTCCTAGTAGTAAAAGAGATCCTGCAAAATTAAGAGAATAAATTTCAATTTTAAAGGTTGAAAAAACAAGATTTCTCGCAGAAAGCTACAGTTAAATACCAAAGTAATTGATCTAACTTTAGAAACAGTTCCTTTATCTTCAGTGAGTTGTAATGTGACTGCTGCCTCTTATAACACTTCTGAATTACTGTCACATTCATCATGACAGATGTGGGTCATTAGAACTGAGGAATTAACTACATGCAGAAGGGATTGGGAGCAGACTGGTTTTGATGGAAAACCTAAAATCTACCAGAACTGGGAGGTCAGGTAATGCTTAAAAATTACTTTCTGCCAGTAAAAACAGAACTGTAGGAGGTAATTATCTGACTCTATAAAAACACTATGCTTCTTGATTGGACTAACATATGGACTCCACGAGTTCTCCGGACACAAAAACCAGTAAAACTGTGACCCTGATAGTGTCTGACATCAGTCATCATAGGTGGCATGGAAAACATTCACCATATGGAAGAACAAATCCAGAGTTCTAATCCCGAAGGGTACCAGAAAATTTTTACTTCCTGCAGAAATGCTTGCCAAAGTACATTCATGTGAGTTTCTCTGGCCAAAACAGTAAACATGATTTTTGGTCAATTATTTTATTAACAAGAAAAAACTCAAAGTAAATATTCGTGAAAGACTGACACAGGTGTTTTTCATGTAACAAACTTAGTCGTTCTCAAAAAGAAAATTACACAAGGAGTATTTATGCTAAATGATAGATTTAAAATGCTACAATAAAGGATAATTTGTGGAAATCAAGGGTTCCAGTTAACCGCAGTGAACAAAGGCTACCCTGTAGTGAGCATGCTGTTTGCCACTGCAGTGCTTGCATATTTAACAGCAACTAAAGTGCATTGGCATCACTTTGTACCTCAAAAACTGCCAAGTTTTTCTACTCACCATATATTCGTGCAGAAAAACAGGACATTGAGAATTACTAATTTATCACAGTATTTAAATGAAGTTATCTTACAAAATTTTAAGAGAAAGCAGATTGATCAGAGCAGGAAAACGCAGACTGATAAACAGAATGATGACAAGGAACTGCCTTTGTTAAACTCAGCAGAAGAAAAAAGATAAATTACAGACTGTCACTGTCCCCTTTTCCTAGTCCTTTTTTGTCCTTTCCTTTTTGCAATTAAGTTTATAAGAGCCTTTGTTCTGATATCACACAATGTCAAGAACTTCAGCATTAAAAAAGCCCAGGGATAAACTTCTCACCACTGTTTTGTTGCTAATTTAACAGATCCAGTATCATGAGAAAGGATATACCTTTGCCACTAATATGCTCAGTGCAGCCACAAAACACAAGCATTTACCAAAAATCCAGAGTATTTCACCTGTAAAAATATGGGAAAAAAGCCACAAGACCTGAATCTCACACACAGACACGCATTTGGAATGAGGTATCTAGTTATTTTTTTTTTTATTTAAACTTCATTACAGAGAAATAATGGCAAATTAACCAACGGTGTCTGCTCCCCCTTGAAAGCCTCAGCTGCTAGAATGTTCATTCAATGTTGCTTCAAATTGAGAAAAGAGTGCATTTTTGATCTGATGGGCTTTTCTTTTCATTTACAGGAAATCTGTCAGCCAACATAGAGTTTTGCACTATTGCACCACATTCATAAAAGATAAGCAAGGCACAACTCTGCATGTATACCAAAAGTAATTATTAATCTAGGTCTTGTTGTCAGAATATATTTCAGTTGATCCTAGCTGTTTACAGGAAAGGAGCAGGCAGGTGCTAGAGCTGTATGCCTCTGTTTATGGTAGTAGGCACGATGACTTGACAGCAACACTCATCATAATCACTCTTGCCTCTGCTGTCTCACACATATATACAACCTGCTAGGAACAAATCCTTATGCAACAGAAAGCTGAATATAATGCAAGTTGTGACTAGTGGGGAATGTAAAGTGATTCTTTCGGGAGTTATTTGGTACTACTACCTAATGTCTGACATTTAACAGATGTGTGTCCACATGGTGAGTCTGTCCGCAAAACCTCTTTGATCAAAATGAATACACCTTAAGCACTAACTGCATTTTACAAATACCTTAGACCCCTGACCAGTTGCAACAGCACAATTCACAAACTATCTCCTCTTACAGAAGTCTTCCCATGGCGTATTTTGAAAGACGCATTGACTGGAAGACAGATGCCTTTTAGTGCAATAATAGATATGCTGTGTTATACATAGATCCAAAATTGATTGGTTTTCTGATGGAAGTAATATCTATTTCCTGAACTTATTTTATTTCACCCAGTGCCATGATAGATGCCTACAGCACAGTAAACTGTATTTTCCTCTTCAATACTTAACTATTTCTGTACCAGTCACTGTGCCTGATATTAAGGAATTCACACCACAACTCCAATTGAACAGGAGTTGTTCAATATATTTCAGGAAAGCTGGTCACTTGCATTTTTACAGGACAAGATGTGTTCCTTTTTAAAAGGTATAGAAAATGAGAGGGTATACATAGAGCTGTGATCCTAATAAAGGCCACTTTCTCTTCCAAGCTAAAAGAAATAGAGTGGTTTTAGCAACCTAAATTTGCAATGGTTGAAGCTTATTTGTGAATAGATTAATAATTTTCCCCAGGTCTTGCTAAGCTATATATTTATGAGTGCATTTTCTTCTGTTAATCAACTCTGAAAGCAGTCAAAAATAGTCATTATACTAACTACTCAGAAATGTTTTTACTTTCTGCCAAATGGAGACCAGGTGATAAACATGTTTCTCTATGCAGCTATCTCTGCCTCTAATACCTACAACTAACAGCAGAAATGTGCTGTCAGGAGTGCAAGAGCCACAAGCCCGGCAGTCCTGCACTGCTTTGCATGTCTAGGCCTTGACAGCCTAGGCTATTTCTGTATTTTATTACCTGTTATTACAGTGTCTTTACATTTGACCTGTAGCTTGCAACTATGAAATGTGGTACACATCAAGGTACACTAGGTTATTGAACTTTTAGTACAGTAGAAACAAATGTGACTTAATGCAGTAGTTTAATTGCCATTTAAAACAAGTGCCAATCTTTTAAGTGATTTAACTAACAACTACTTACAAGTAGCAGGTGTTTTGCCTGCAGATGAAAGAAGATAGCAGCTAATTTCTCAAGAATGTCAACAGTAAAGCTATTTTAGGAAAAAGATATATGAATTTTATAGAATCTGCTATGTTTTATCATAAGAGAAAAGGAACTCGCATTACTCTGTGCTCATAAAGAGGTATTTAAATTTATATGCATCCCTGTTATTCCTTAGCAATGGATCAAATTCAGCATTAACTAAAAGCTAAGTACTGTCAGCAGCAGAATTCTTACTCAAGTCAGTAGGCTACATCATAGCCTCTGAGGGGATGCCAAATGGGCACAAATGTCCTTGAACCTCAAGAGATTGCACTGTCACTGCTACCAACCAGAAGTATGACCTGCAGGTTTAAAGCAGCGATGATGTCTGGAAAAAGCTGAACTAAAGCATCAGGGGACACTCTATACATCTTTATTTTAGTAAAACATTGCTTAAGGACAGGGCATAGTCACCAGAAACATAGGTTTGATACAGCCCAGCAACAATGTATCTTAAAAGTACTTATATTTTTATGGCTAAATATCTGGTTTCAAGTACCAGTTTTCCAACGGGGAGGACACAGATTCTGGATTTTAATCAATAGGTGTCTGATTGCAAAGTAAATAGCATTTATAATGTTAAGACTTTGCCATTCAGAGCAGGGAAGCCACTTGATCTCACTTGCATAAAAGCAACACTTAGGGCTGTTTTTTCCCATAGGTCTCCTTTTCACAGCATTAATATCCAAAGCTTCCTTTTCTCTTCTCTTTCTGTGATGTACAGTTGAACTACAGATTTACAAGCATTTAATACTGCAAGAGCTATGCATATTGATTAAAGTCAAAGGCAGACAATCCCAAGAAAACACAGAGAAAGACAAAGGGCCAGTCCTATTTCATTAAGGTTGCAGATCACAACATGTTAGTTGCTTTGATATTTTTCTTACCTATAAGTACATGAAGCATTCTCATCCTGATGAATCAGTTTGTGATCTTCCTGCAGTGTAAGATAGCTAGTGGAATCTGACATATTCTTATATGATCAGCCACTAAACATTTCTTTAATAATTAAAAGGAAGTGCCTATAATTTTATTGGCCTTATATAGCTGTTCTGCCATGCACTCCATTACTAATAATGTATTAATATTACATTAAAAAGAAACTGTGGTCAGCTTAGGAGCACAAAAATGGGTGCCTATATACTAAAGTCTAATGAATAAATCTAAATGCCTTCTCTGTAATATCTGAAGTACTTCCCACTATTTGTCCCAAATCAGAACCAAGGCTTTTATTTTGAGAAAGCAATGTGAGTGCAATTTTTCTCCTCGCTCTTTCTTCCTCCTCTCTTGCTCTTCCTTTTCTTACTGCTAACTCTTTTATCCTCTATTGTCTTTAGTTGTGCCCACGGGAGCTAAGTTGTAGTGAGTTTTATACTTTGCCTAGGAGACAGAGAGATTTGTGGTCATTCTTATCTACTCAGATAATAATTTCCAAAGCTTTGGCTGTGTTGCTGAGGAGGCCTTGTCTTCTGCCCTCTCAGGCTTCACCCTTGAGGTTGACAGCTTCATAATTCCTTAGGAACACAGCTGTCAGGAGAGGTTATATTCACGAAGAGAGTTTCTCTGAGGTAACATGTACCAATTCTGTTAAGGACTTTGAAGATTAACCCCATGACCTTGAATTTAACATAGCATCCTGTGAGGAGTCAGAATCGTGAGGCAAGTATCAATTTGATGTGCCCGAATGGGCTGGCACATTGAAAGAAGAGGGATATTACATTCTGAAATACTTGAAAAAGGTTTCAGTCTTCACCAGAGATACACACTCACAGACAAAAGCTTGCATAATGCCAATGTACTCCAGGTCAGAGAGTCACAAAGAATTTACTCACTCTGTAATGTAAGTATATGAACAGTAGTATTACCACCAAAGGCCTAAGTTGTGCTTGAAGGAAAGCATACACTTAAAAGCTTTGCTGGATTGCCAGAGCATCCTTCATTTTTGCAGATTCAAACAGGCGGTGGGAGTGAGGAGAGATTTCCTATTTGATAAACAATTTCTGATCAGCTATAGATGAAACAAACGTATTTCTCATTCTGTCATGAGCTCTCTGTGTAGTGGTTTGAAACTAAAAGATTAATTTCCCAGCTTGCAGAGCAGTTTGACAAACAATAATAGATTCATTTTGCAGAGGACGTATTGGACTTTGTTTTACCAGCACTCTCTTTGACATGCTTGTGTTAAGCTCCAGGCAGATGACTTCCACGCAGAGATGGAAATCAGCAGGAAGCCAGAGAGCTGGCAGAAGCAAGCCACATGTAAAACTGTAGTCCTGCTGAAAAGACAGCTGCTACACCAGTCATTTCACCACCTACATGTGATGACAGCTCCAGCCTCAGCATTTTGTGTAATCACAACAAAGTATAAGGAAAGAAGCAATACCATAGTAACGGTAATAAGCACACAGAAAGCTCAAGAATTAAAAACAAAAAACAACTAAACAACTAAAAAATCCCCAAACACACAGAAACAACTGCTCCCTTTTCTGTGAATCCCATCCTAGCAGTGCTGTCATTTAATGCCACTGCAAAACCACAGCCAAGACCTGACTTCAAAGCAAATTTGAGAGCCACAAGTGTAACTACTGCAGCAGCTTGTCTTGCTTAGAGGCCAGTAGCAAAAGCAAAAGCTACAGGAAAGAGCATAAAAAGAGAAAGCACAGAAGAAACTTGCCTCATTTTGCCATTTCACCTTCCAGCAATCACATTTTAGATTTTATTAGTTGAAAGTTTCATCAAAACATTGCTTCACATTTTCTTCCATGAACTTGCATAATCTCCATTTAAATGCATTTATTCTTCATTATGTCCTATCTTAGTGCACTGCAAAACCTAACTACGGATCCTGTGAAAAAGAATCTTAATTTCATATGTACCAAGTCTGCCCTTTGATATTGTCAGTGGACTGTTTTCTAGTTCCTATATTGAGAGAAACAGGGTTTTTTTTCCCTTTATTGTCTTTCTGTATCTATCTCATTTATGATTTTGTATTAACATATTGTACCACCAACTCACCCTTTAGTCCAGCTGGCTCATTTAAAAGGCAAGTGCTTCAGAATATAGGTAAATACTTGGGGTTTTCCAAACAGCTCTTTACATTATCTGGTTAAAAATAGCATGTGCTTATTCAACAAGCTATTTTAAGGATAGACAGTGTTTAATGGCTTGAAGAGGACTTTCTGGGGCAGGGGAGTGGAAGCCAATTGGTTCATTTTTTAGATTTCTTTCTTTTAAAATCACACGGGAAAATTCACAATACTAACCAGGATGGTCTGACCCTGGATTGTGGGTCATGACTAAGAGATCTCCCATACTTTAGAAAGATTTAATTACAAAAGTCTGTTCTATCTTGTTCCACAAATTTACCCAAAAGTGTTAGGAGAAAACATGTTTGATGTGACAACTTGGAAAGAACGTCTTAAATACTAATGATCTTGAAACAGAAAGCCTGAAATATGTGTTTTGATCTCTTGTGCCCACTCCAGATGCAGGCTGCACAATATTCTGTCTTGAAACTGTGAGACATATAACATCCACGTCTAATAATAATTTGTCTCTGAAATATACTTCCCCTTAGCAAAGAATTCATGATTCTAGCTCTAAAAGATCATGACAGATGTTGCTTTATACACATAAATATGTGTAAACTTTTCCTAAACAAATATCTTTAAGTATAACATTTAATAACTGCTATAATGAGTAATCTAAAAATAACTTCAAAACATCTAATGCTAAATATTTAGATCTTTGTTTAATCTCAGTAATTTCAAGATGTATGTGTGAATCTACGGAATGCTATAAGCCTTCACTCTTTGTTTCTGTATATACACAGGAACAAATATCAAGACTCTAAATTTTTCATTTAGATAATGATAAAAGTATGAACTATTGCTTTTTCCTTCTGTTTTGTTAAGTCTGTTAACAAGAGATTGCTACAAACTTTCTTAGTACAAAAATCATCTATTCTGCTAAACTAAACATTACTGTATCTACTGACATGAACTGAGGGAACTTAGTGACAAGAAATTCAGAGGGAAAACTGCTAATAAAAGCAACACTGAATACTCTGATACTCAAGAAAACCCAGACTAATCATCGATACATTAGATGATATAACATAATTCTCATTTTATACATAGGAATATGACAGACTGGACTTCCAGATTTATACCATTAGAGGACAGAAATTCTTCTTTAATATACACTAGCTAGCTAGTTAAGCCAAGTCACTGTTCAGAAAAGAAATGTCTAACAAGCACCTTTATCCAAGAGATTGTCTCAAACTTTATAAATTTATTTAACTCCCAGTAGATCCTGGGATCAAGTCTACCCCACTTTACCAGGAGGCCATATCCATTGCCCAACATAATGAATTGTTTACAAGAACTAGGCCATTTCTTCCCAATAGCACAATTTAGAAATACTGTATACACAACTTCTCTGCTACTTACATGTGTCGCAGACTGTCTTCAACTACTCTATAAACTCACATCATTTCACAGTTTGAAGAATCCTTAGTGAAATAGGAAGAAAATCTAACCTGAAGCATTTAAAGTCCACCATAGTAACAATATTATAAATGCTAACATTGACAAAATACATACACGTATAATAATACATACATATACATGAACACATACACATATAATTTTATTCTCTGCTGCACATAGACCCTATTTTAAATTCTTACCTAGACTTGAGGGGTAAAATGAAAAAAAAAAAAAAAACCCTGCTGTGATAATATTTCTTGAAATCTCCTAACCTAGATTGCTATATTTCTCCACCCCACCAAATTCATTACCTCTGCCCTGTTTTCTAGGACATCAAAACCATTGTCTTTTTCAGAAAGACTAGCGAGCTAAGCTGTTTCTTTCAGAAAACCCTATCATCACTCTCTTGTTCCTTTTCTCCCTGCTAAATCAACTGACCTTACTCCCAGCAAAATTCTGCATCAACCTTTCTTTCCACCTTACAATGGGATACCTCTCCCAACACCTGCTATTGCAATGCCATTCGGAAAGGAAATGGGAGATTGAGAACACTGAAGATTTTTGCACTGGAAGGCTTACCCATGCAAAAGAGGCAGTGTATTTGGCAGTCATATGTGGGGCTTGCGTTTAGAAAATATGAGAGTTTTGTTTATACAAGCACTTTCACCTGCACTGTGGATAAACGGTTATTTCTTCACAGAAGTTTTGTGAAACATCCAGCAAATGTTTTGACAGCTAAGATAAAGTGCTCAAGTTTCCTTAGTCTGTCCTATTTCTAACAAAACTGCTCAGCCAATTCATTTACAGATCATACACTGTTCAGTTGCTTTCATCTTCTAATCTCCTGAAATCTGAATATTAATCTGAAAGCGAATTTTGAACAGATATAACGTATTTGGAACTTCAGTCACCAAGAAGGATTTTGCCTTGTTAATCTCAAAGGATTGGCATAGAAATTTTACCACATTTTCTTAAAAAATCCATACAGATTTAAGGTCGAGTTCTGGATTTAATTGAAGTAACCTTTTGTACAATCTAGCTTTAATGAAGTGCAATGAAGTTAAACTCCACAGGGGCCATTAATCTGAAACACTCCATTAAAACAACTACAAGGGGAGTTTTTAATAAACAGTGTGAACTAATGCCCATGTGGAAAGGTAATTGAGAGGGAACTGGTGTCTGGGCCAGATTGTTATTAAATCCTTATCACAGGTAAAGCTGAAACCCCAAATGGCAAGCTGCCATGTGATTTATAGTGACCTTCTCTTCCCAGCCTTAAAGAAAAGACTATGTTTAATAATAAAAAAATCCTGTGACTAAGCCATAAAATAACTGAGCAATTACTTAGAATAATTTATACAGTGCAATACACTGACCTTGCTCCAAGCATAAAATCTACAAAATAACTTCAGTAATAAAACTGTGAGCTACTAAAAGGACTAAAGGTTTAACCATTTTTATTGTGCAGAACCTGAGGGTACTATAAATACATATCACACTCCTAATAGGAGAGCTTAAAAAAATTCCTAATTTTTTAATCTTAAAAAAAGCTTCTCTGAAGTCTGGTAGGGTTCCACATTGCAGGAGTGCCTACTGTCCTAGTTTAAAACATGTTACTGGGCTGCTAAAGCCCACACTTTCTAACAGAGTATACACTCAGCAGCTGAGCCCTGTCTAAGTCAAGTCTCACAGGAAGCAATGCAACAAGAGACAGAAAATTCCATCACAGAGCAGTTTGGTTTATAGCAGTATAGATTGTACTTCTAAGAAAGAAAAAAAAAATCCTTTTATTATTCTCTTGAAAGGTAGTATAAGAACAGACACTTGCTCTAACAAAATGTGCATAAAAGTAGGATTTCTATATAAAACCAAAAAGTATTTACTTTTAAAAAAACAGAAACAATTTTCTGTAAAAATCTGAATAGAGATTACTTCAAAATGATAAGAAGCATGGCTTCAGAGCAAAGTCGAATTGTATCTAGTACATCACTGACTCTATACTTTTTTCTATGCTTCAAATGTCTGCATTTCTTATCTAAATAACAGAACTGGGATGTGCTTTGTGACCAGACATATAGTAAGAGTAAGAGTGCTACAATGAAAGTTTGACAGGGTCAAGTATAATCAACAGCAGATTATTTCAGCTAAAAAGAAAAATAACCACTTTTATTTTTAGTCTGGCAATAATCCAGGTTATAGCAGATGCCATCCAGAAGGACACAGGCTATGCACAGTATAACTGAAAGACAGAAATTGTCAACAGGCTCATATCACGCAAGACAAAAAGCTGTTATCTTGATTAATTGGATCTCAGTTAATTTGGCAATGTGCCAAAGGTTAGGACACTCCGTTACATACAACTTGTGTTGCCATCATCACTGGGCCCCTCTTCACTGCAAAGCGCTATCTCTGATTTCAGAAAAGAGGAAGGAACCCCAAGAAGGCCACTTACAACATACAGGTAAAACTACTTGGGAAAAATATGTTTGTCAACTTATTCACAGGCACTGATCTATTTCCAGGGGGTTAACATGTGCTATCTTTTTTGACTTTTGGCCAAAACGCATCTTAACACTCTTATCATGGGAAGAGATACTTTTGGTAGATTTAGATTAGATACTAAGAAGAAATTCTTTCCTTTGAGGATGGTGAGACACTGGAACGAGCTGCCCAGAGAAGGTGTGGATGCCCCATTCCTGGCAGTGTTCAAAGCCAGGCTGGATGGAGCTATGAGCAAACTGTTCTAGTGGAAGGTGTCCCTGTACGTGGCAGGGAGGGAATGGAACAAGATGAACTTTAAGGTCACTTCCAACCCAAACCATTCCATGATTCAAAGATTCTATGACTCTGTGATGGTTACTAGGGTGCATGTGTATTTCATAAATACAAGCAAATCTGCACTTGTTTCTGTTTATTGGCACCTGAAACATACAGCCAGTAAATACAGTCAGTGGAAACTCTGGGTTATGAAGAAATTTCTCCAGTGCTATTTTATGCTTCCCCAGAAGAAAGCGTGAGGTTCGTATGTCTTCGTACCTCATTTTAAAAATAGAAATATAATTTAGCTACATATTGGCAAGTGGACAACTCTGTCATTTTGATATGAGTAAAAGTGAAAGCTCTGTTTAAAAGCCCTGGAAAGAAATGAACTTCAGCATGTGACTCAAGTTAAATACATTATTTAAGTACATTATTAAACGGGGATGAACTGAAGCATGTGTTTAAATGTTTCACTGAACTGTGTCTGAGAAAGAACTATTTTCAGCTTCTGCTTATGATTTTTCCAATGCTAAATCTCAAGCACAATGAAGACATTCCAAACAATTAAATGGGCTTAATTGTACTGGTTTCTTTCCTCAGCTAGCTGATTCTCTGTATTTCAGTGGAGCCACTCCAGTTTGTATCAGCTCACTACCTGCCTCAACATCTGTCTGGGAAGATGTTTACTTTAAAAAATCTAGGAAAAAAAAAATCTTTTGAGGTCTTTGAAAATGACTCAACTACATTTCATAGGGAAATTATCTACAGGATAGAGAGTCTTGGTCAAAAGAGCATACTAGTGAAAATGCTGTCTCTCCCCAAAATGTTTTTCTTTTCTTGCAATTTCAGAAAATAATATTTGAATTTTTCAACTTTGAATAATTCAGTTATATACAAGTGTCAAGAGATTAGCATGAACAGAAAATATTTTATTTCTCATAAATTAAAGGGATTCAATGTTACATTTAAAGCTGCTGTTTCTGAATTCTGTGATGGAAAATTATTTCTTTCTCAGCTCTCAGTACCATCCCCTCACCATGTATTTTCTTCCTACTTTATTTCTGTACCATAACTTTAAAGAGCCTGTGCATCCCTGACACAGCTCTACTCAGTAATGGGGAGGGTACCTGGCAGTCTTTGCATTGCTGTCTAGAGAAGGGATCTGAAGACAATCTGAGCTGTTTCTTCCTTGAAGAGTTGAAAGACTTCCTTGGGAAAATGTCAGCAAATGTTAAGAAACCTACACTGTCAACCCCAGTAGTGGCTGGACATTGCTTTACTAATGGAACATGATCCATTTCAGCACCACTTACTTGATTAACAGTTATTGACTAAATTATCTTCTTCAAAGAGAGAAATCAAGCTCTTTTCCTATTTTTGCCCAAATTTCTCCAAAGACATTTCCTAATGGGTATGGATAATATACTCTAGCCGTATGGCAATATATAAATACACACACACACACACACACACAAGCCCACTACATCTGTATGTACAAAATGCCTTTAAAAGCCAGTTTCATAATACTGACCATGTGTGTATCCATACAAATAAAATGTGCAAACATGCGCATTTCTGTTAGCTTTAAAAATGTTATTTCCTGAGCTTAAAGCAAATAACAGGCTCCTGAGGAATAACAATGCCTAGTCAGAAGGGAGCATACTGAATATTCAGAACAATTTAGATATCTGCTGTTCTGCAATTGCAGTTTCCTCCCAAAACACACATAATTTTTTACCATATAAAATTCACTGCCCCTTAACACAAGGAAAATTACCTAAGTTTCAATACAAACCTGGCTGCAGGGAAGCTCCCAAGACAGATGAATGGAAAAAGCAGATAATCTTCTTCCTCTTATAAAATCCCACTTTTCCATTTCTGAAGGGAACTTGGCCTCTTTGAAATGGTTAAGACAAGACATGAAAACACCATCTCATTTTTTTGGCAATCTGCAAGATTATTCTTTTAACTCAACCCAGAACTCAGTGTTGTTTTGTTTTAAGGGGATGTCCCAGCTCAAACAAGGGTGGTTCATGGAATTCATTACCTGCAAGCTACTTTCATAAGTGATGGACACCTTCCAGGTCTGCACTGTCACATGAAGGAGTTATACCCTCAGATAAATCCCAACAAAGGATTTCAGTCACCTGATGGTATATTTTATCATGGAATCATAGAATCATTACGGTTGAAGAGACCTCCAAGATCACTGAGTCCAACCTTTGACTGAACACCATCATTCCAACTAAACCCCAGCACTGAGTGCCACGTCCAGTCACTTCTTGAACATTTCTAGGGATGGTGACTCCACCACCTTCCTGGTCAGCCCATTCCAGTGCTTAACCACCCTTTCAGTGAAGAAATTCTTCCTGATGTCCAAAATGACCCTCCCCTGGTGCAGCTTGACACTGTTTCATCTTGTCCTGTCACTCGTTACCTGGGAGAAGAGGCCAACACCCACCCCTCTACAGCCTCTTTTCAGGGAGTTGTAGAGGGAAAAGGTTTCCCCTAAGCTTCCTCTTCTCCAGACTAAACAAATGCAGCAAAGCTCCAGAAATATATAGCACCTGTAAATATGTGCTGGTTAGTAATGCACTTTCAGAATACAGCACACACTGAAAACAGTGGAAAGCTAAGGAAAATAAAGCTTTATCTTTACTGCCCTCTTCAGGCTGCAATAATTTTGGTTTTGTTATGCTTAACAAACACACTCTTCAATGCAGCAGGTCCTTAGAGCCATACTGAAATATTTTGTTTAATCTGTGAATTCTGCCTAAAAGAAGCTGTTTGATTTAGGCTGATAAAAGAGAGTGAATCTATGGGTGTACGAAAATCAAAAAACCTTTTGGTGGCTTCATTAAAAAATACACTGTATGAAGCTGTCACTGTTGCAGTAATTGAGAAATTCACAGTGAAACAAGCTCTTAAGATTTTTCAGAACAGCAGAAACATGGTAGCGTTCATATCAAACAGCCATTCCATAATTTAGAAGTGTTTGTAAAGGATAGAAAGCTGGAATCAAGAATTTAGTTAATGTATCATTTTTCACCTCTTACAAAGTTTACATTTCATATTAATTTTAACCATGTTGCATAATTTCCTTTTACAAACAAAAACTTCCATATACTATTTTTTTTCCACAGCCTAAGTCCCTCTATTTCTTTAAGTTCTAATTAATACTCTTAACTTTTTCCAAATGTGGCTTATCTCATATTTCTTAAATTATTGTTTATTCTCTCATCCAGTATGTTGATGAAGACAGAAAACTACTCTTGAATTTGAACTTATTTCTGAACCATCAAGTCATGCAATTTCATTAAAAAAGTAGGTATTTTAAGATTTATAGTATTTTAAAATACTATATGGTTATTCTTACTCATTTCCTTGAAAACCATTAAAACTTTTACTTTTCTGTGGCATTTCAGCATTTGGTCTTAGAATCCCAGCATCAGCCATATAAAAATGTTACAGCAAACTACATGTTGTGCATAAAGACTTTGTTTCTATTTTGTATATAAGGCCTGGTGCAAAATCATGTGAGACTTGTCCATTAAATTCAAGATCACCACGATTAAAAATCCAGCCCCTACTAACACAGCCACACCTTCTGAGATCTAACTAACACTCTAATTCACATCATTGCAGTATTCTGTCACCAAGTTCCAGACTTTTAGCAACAACATGTCCCATCTTTTCTGTTCATCTTTCCTTAATTCACCCCACATTTATTCTGACTTTTTGCCAGCATTTTGGGCTCACAGTTTTAGTTTCTTCTAAGATTTACTTTCCCACCTTACTTTACCTAAATCTGTCTTCCAACATTTTCCCTTTCCTTGTTCTTCCTTGTCCTTCTGTCGTCATCATTTTGACTGCTCTTCTCTGTGTTTTAAAATAAAATTGTCTTTGTTATCTTGATTAATCCCAACTTGTAGAGTCTGAGTCTGCTGTTTCTGAAGTCAGTAAGCTAAGGAGAGGATTTGGCCACTATAAAATGGCCTTTCCCCCTTCAATTTTGTGAGTATGAGGTATGAAATACACATGTAAGATATCATGTACTATCATTTTGTTTTCTAATATGTACATAATATGGAAACAGCAAAATAACAAATGTTCTTCTAATAATCATAAATATAACTGCACTCTTAGCATAAATCCTGAATAGTTGTGTTTGCTCATAAGTAGTAAGGCCACAAGTGTGACAAGGATTTGACCTGCATTACACGTGACTTTGGCTTTTAGATTATGGCACATTCTTATGAAAGTTGGATTTTTTCTAACACAGTTTGGAGGAGGAAAGGGTTAAGAGGTCATAGAAAGCACGGATTTAGAGAAAGCAAAGGTATTTGGATAAAACCAAAGAAGTACCTTAATTTCTTTGTATTTTCCAGTATTTCTTTCTATTCAACCTAGTTACTTTAGTCACTAACCTGCAAAGCATTTAATTTTAAGCATATAACCAGGTTTAATCACATGCTTAAAATTAAATACATGCCTTGGTTTCATATTGAACCAAGCCCTATGGCCCTCTGACTGACTTAAATAGATTAAAATATAATTTTATTTCCATCGAATACAGCTTCTGCAAATAAAGCCAGGCAGTCAGGCTCCTCAAAACAGATACTTTTTATTATTTATTTGTTCCTGAAGCATGTTCATCACTTTGATACATCAAATAAGGGGGACTGAGGAACAAAATTAGCAGACAAGGCTGAATTAGTTAAAATGAAAAAATAATAGTGCCTTATTATGTTTGCTAGCTAGCATGTGGCTACTTACAGAAAAAAAACTTATCATCCACCACAGATCATCCACACGTGGATGTATTTATACGTATCTTATAGTTCCTGCATTTCTCTTTTGCTGTTTTAATTCAGTTTTTAAAACGTGCCAGACAAGCAGATACAAACAAGACCTTGTTTGATTTGATTAGGCTAGAATGGAGAGTTTGATTTCTTTCCAAAGTTTTCCAACAGTTGACCTGAAATGTATCAAAGCAACTTCCATCTCTTTTGTTTCTATCAAGTTGTCCCAATTTCCTAATTTCACCAGACCCCACAGTTGCCATGTCTTTGAAGTTCATTTGTTGTTCATGGTTATTTTCTTTCCAGTGATTAGTTTAACAGACACTCAGAATGAGAGTGATTTGGGGTTTGTCTGTAATTTATTCTAGTTGAGAATCTACATGCTCAGGCAGAAACGCTATATTCTATAATTGAAGCGTGTGGAGATCAGGAGGTTAACTTCTTTGGCACTGAGTACTGCAACACCATATCATAATCACCGTATTACATGATGTTTCTGCAATGTTATTAAATTGGAATGTGAACTTGTACACAGAAAATTATGAAGACTGCAAGATACTTTGATTGTAGAGTAGTGCTGAAAGACTTCATAATCAAGATTATGAGATCCTGAACACCCTCTTTCTAACAAATACTGTGGAATTTATCATTGGTATTGTTTCACGCAATCAGTCTTGGTTTAAGAAGAAACAAAGCAAAGTTTATACCAAATACAAAACCAAATGTCATTTATTTTTGATTCCTTTCACCACGTGTTTGCACAGTCATTAGCTTTGCCTCAAGGTAATGACATTCATATAAACATGTTTTCATAACTTTGTATTTTTCTTAGGATTTTTTTCCAAAATGAAGAAGAATGGTCGGGGGAATTGGCAAAGAAATTATGCAGCAGCCACAAAGCAAAATTCAGGCTTTGCTGAACCTTCTTTTGAGACAGCATTTTGTTTACTTACAAGTCTAAGTAGGACACTAACAGGCAAATCCTTTTCTTCCCATCAAACATCAGGCTTGGCACATGGACGGTAAGGCAAATGTTTCCTGAGAACAGAATTTCCATTGAGACGAACCTCCAGACTATAATTGCAATTCACGGGGGTGCAGGACAGCTGCCAGAATGGGGGGGGCTCTGTATTGGCCAACGTGCTCAGGCAGCGCCTTGCCCTGACATCCTCATCTCTCCTGAATCCAAAGGGCCACTGTAGAGCCACGTCAATACACAACGACTGAGATCCCGTCCAATCACATGAAGTCCCAGAAAGATTTGCTTTCCGGCACTTGGAGCTATGCTAATCAGGAAATTTGGCACTGAAAGAGGAGTAGAAGGAATCCTACTTCATAAAACAAACTAAGTGAACACAAGGGAAAACTTCCCAAGCAGGAAAATCTCTGACATGCAAAGAAAAGTTTAGGAGACTTTTTAAGCAAGTAATACAGGAAGAGAGAATTTTAAAAAATGCTATGTGTCAGTTCAAAACTGTGTGAAAAATTGTTAGTATTTTGACCAGCACCATATTAAAAAAAATCATGACAGACTGTCATGTTCTCAATATTGCAATAGCAGTGGCATATGTGGCTTTCCTGTTACTGTTTGATGCAGAATTCAAAGCCATTAATCTATCTTTGATAACTCTATAAAGGTTATTGACATTTGTGGTTCACTAAATGGCTGATACTAGAACATTTAATGAAGAAGAGGAATTGTTTTCAGAAGCAGACAGACATACTTTGACAATAGCCCATAACTCCTTGCTGACACAGACATAAACATGTCAAAAGCTCTAAGCTTTAAATTTTAAGATTTCCCTGTTTCTAGGGCCATGCCTACACAGTGATATGTAGAGATACCTGATCTAGCTTCAAATGCATTTATTAGCAGACTTGACAAGACAGTGCTCAAAATCTAAATTCTTTAGTTGATCCTAAATCTTGAGGACAAGTAGTTGCTTTCACTTTTTTTGCTCACCTCCTCTGCTGGTGCCTCTGTCATTTCTGGTAACTTAGCATTACTCTAATGGTAATATTTACAACTGAAATCACAAATGCAACAGAAACAAATCTATGTACAGATATTTTTCAAGTATAAAGTACCCTCGAGTGTCAAAAACTTCCAATTATTCAACTACGAGCTATGTAATTTATTCAAGACCTCATGTGCAGTCCAAAAAAAAAAAATACAATGTCTTTAATGTGACAAAGAAAGAATTTTCCCCACTTTGGTAGCAATGACATTGTCGGTGAGCTTTTCCCTTGCAATCGTTGCACTATTGGCCACACCTCCTGGAAAGAAAAAGAGACGAGTGTTTGCCTTCGCCTTATGCAGAACATTTAAAGTCAGTAAAGCTGGGTATGGCACACAAACAGGTAATATCTATTATTTTTAATTTCTACAGCACTCTTTGTTAATATCACAAACCATTGTAGAATCATCATTGTAGCCCACATTCTTTACCATTTTTATAAGTCACAGTTGCTTTGTACAAAAGGTTAAACTTGACACTTGTAGACACCTCATTCTTAAGACGGGAAAACACACTGAAGACATTACCGCCTCCTCTAATCTGCTGACATTCCTAGGCCCCTCTCCTGTACTGCCTTTCTTTTCACACTTCTCTTTCTTCAATGCAGCTTTTAGAGAGAACAAAAAAGAAAATTTTCCATACTTTGACATTAACAAATCTCTCTTAACACCTCACACCTCTTCACTTTCCACTGCTGCTTTTTCCAGCTAAGCTAAATGTCAGTGGGAACTTCTTTCTCTGCTTACGAGATATGCCTTACTGCGCTCTTTTCTGATGACTTAAAGAATAGCCCTAGGCTCAAATGTTACTGATTTCCCACTCCTTTGGAGTAATCAGTCATCATTCCTTCCAAGGACTGTCTTCTCAGGAATATTGTATTTCTTTGATCAAATGGTCCCTCTAACCATCTGATTCTTTCTGCAACCTTTCTTTATGGGCTCCACTAGCAAGACCAACTACTCTGTTCATACACAGTAACTCCCAGAGCTTTCTCTGGAATCTCACACTGTCCACATTCTAGTTTCCTGATTTGACTTGCTGAAATCTCTAAGCCCAGCTAGCTCCTGGCTGACTAATGAGTCTGATACAGATAAACATTGACAGACACACATTTTTGACAGTATAATTCGCATCTGCAGAACAGAAAAGCTTAATCTTTGTCAAAGACTGTTTTCAGCAGAGAAATTTCACAACTCACCATACTGGGAGTCATTCATATGGTATATGTTCACACACATGAGATTCTAAAGGACAGAAAACAGAAAAAAGCTTACTACCCTTGCTACCTCTTAATTGGATACTTTGAGTCTCTTGAAAATGCAAGCATATATTCTAAATGTATCCCCCTAAAGCAGGAGACACAGCACATGTAATCTAGGAAAGTATTCAGACCCAACAGCAAAAACTGGGAAGGATACAATCTAAGTTGTTCACATTGTAATTGAGCTGGCTATTCCAATCATTCAGCCTGCCAGTTTGATATCGCACAGGATGTTCTGCAACACCCCAACATCCTAAGACAGAAATGTCTGCTCTCTTGCTGGTGTCAAATTCCCTGTTGCTGATCCCATCTGCTGCTTTAAGTGACATTTCTGGCAAGCACTGTTCTAGATTAATCTCTTGTAAAACCCATCTGCCTTTTCCCAAAAGAACACCAAGTGTTTCCTGCTGCCACTCAGGGGAAAACATGGTAAGAAAAATGTCTTTCCTCCTCAGCTAAATGAGTGCTAAAATGATTGAGGCTCTGTTTTTACTCTTGCACACCCTCAGTTTCCATCATGTCTGGATAGATGTTAAGACACACAATATTCCCAACTCATTCATATCTTGAGGTTCATCTTTGTCTTATCATCTACATTAGATTTATGTATTCAGGCATCTCTAGACTTAAATAAAAGGAAAACCATTAGTGTTACCTAAGTCAACTTTACATCTATCTAATTTTGTTTCTAAGGTTCTTTGCAAGAAAGAGATCTTTCTCTGAATTTCCTAAAGGATTTCTCAATACCAACTGATGTCAGTGATAATGAACTAGAAAATGAGCAATCAATTAACTATGTCACTACATTACTTCTATTTCTATGAAGGGACCAGAAGATTTGTGTTAAGCAGGAAAAGAGCTACTTTCCTTTACCACAAGCCGAAACCAGCATTTGAACCTCTAACTGACTTTTAGAGACATCATATCAGTCTTCATATACAATGCCATCATCTAGCTCTTCCATTACCTTTCATTCAGAATAAAACTATCTATTTCTTGAAACCTGACTAGCCTGCAAATGCACTTAATAGAGCTTGCTACAGTGCACACTGGCTTCCTGCTTTGCAGGGGACAGAGCTATTCTCAGTTATACACACTTTATGCCTAGAAAATCAGTAAAAGGATAATCCACTGAAATGTGTGTGTGTAGAATTCCAATGTATACACAGGCAGAGAGAAATATCAAGCACCCTTAAAAAGCTGATGAGACTTTGGTTTTTTGTTGTTTGTTTGTTTTTTTTAATTTATTACATGCAAAATCCCATTGGTATCTGCAAAACTGATTTCATACATTCAGCTATGGATATGACTCCTAAAACACCAGCAGGAAAGGAGGCAAAAAAGATCTAATAGTCCTTGGCACATATGTGCTCTTCCTCTGCCCCCTGAAAAAAATCAAAAGCATTGAAAAAGAAAATTTTCACAGCTCGCTCGAATTTAAGTGTACTTATGCTGTTGTATGAACAGAAAGGTTAAGCTCAGCAAAAGAAAAGCAAGATTCTCTGCTTGAATCAAATGCAACATTTTTCTAAAGATTCCTTTGTTGCCATTAGGAATACTCACCACCTCTTCACAGTTTTGTATATCTCTAATAAATACTTTAGGGATCTCAGTGACATATACAATGATGCTTATATGAGCATATGAGGGAGAATTTGAAAATAGACATTTGAGGTGAGTCCAGACATGCAGATTGATCACCGCAGCTAAAGTCCTAGTACAATAAGAACCTTGAGTCAACTGTGTTGCTATCAATTCACTCACACCAAAGCAGTGCTGAAAAGAACTCCTCAGTCCTTCAGAAGACTAAAATACTACTGATTGCACTTAATCCCTCTGTTTTCAAGAGCAAACATAGGCTGGTGGACAAACAATTAAACTCAAACATCCCTTAATATTTAGGAGAAAAAGTCCTGCTACCTAGAAGGATTTGTAAACCCTGATGCTCCAAAAGGACTTAAAATGAGAGGTTTCTATTCTTGTATTTTGTTCTTAATTGGTGCTAAGCATCATCCATAAACAGCTGGACTTCCAAAATGAACCTGAAATCTCCTAGAGAAAACAGACTGCCTAACAACCCTTTAAAATCTAGACTCTGAAAAAATAAAATAAGCAGGCAGACATTGGCGCACCTCTATCAGTAGCTACTCCTAATAGATTTATACTTATATATAGTCTTCACGTGCATGTGTGTTTGCATATATGCAAAAGATGTCACATTCTTAGTTGGTAGCTGTAGTTTTGTGACTGACACAAAAGAACACAAATTCATCACTAATCTTCCTAAACACGTTGCTCTGAGATCTTACTTAAAAAGCAAGTTTTAAACACAAATACTCACAACTTTTTATACTCCTTGGCTAAATTCTACTGATCAGATTTTTAAACTCCTGTTTCTGAATTCTGTGCCCTTTGGTTAGTAGAATTCTACATCAGAATAACATCAGTTCTGCTTGAATAAGGAAAGCAGAGTAGTTCCAACTGCACCAAGAGAGCATGAAAAGAACCATCAATAAGCACTCAAGAGATGTATCTTGAATCTACAGTCATCTCCACAGAATGCTCTTCATCTACTAAAACATACTTTATTTCCCCACTTTTGATGCCACTTTTGTATTCTACAAAACACTGAGGGTGGCAACAATTCCCCAATGAGCAATAATTTCCACAAGAAGTATGGGTGAGGTGAGTTCTTTCAAGTGGTCCTTTTCCAGGAGATGAGGCTTAGTCAGCTACTAACAGTGCATGACAAGTTTTGTCCTGTAGAAAGACACAAACAAAAGGAGCTTGCCTACATACTCAGAAATAAGGTTTTTTCCAAAAGCCTGTAATAGTAGGGCAGATTTTCAGTCACTGAACAAATCACGTCTCGACTAAATTGACTCTGGTTTGGAGTCTTTAGTGATCAACTCTGGGCTTGAAATGTATGCTAATGAAATATGTAAAGGTATCATGGATGCCCCGTTATTCAAAGAAGCATAAAATAAATGAATACATGTTCTCAAAAGATGAGGCCAGTGCTTTTGGGTAGTCATTCATCTAGCAAGTGCCCGTTGGAGGGCATTTGGAATTTCATATTTGATGATACTCCTTCAGTGTTTCATTAGTTCTGTTCACTTAATTATGTCTTGTCTAAATGATCACTTAAATTTTTTATAGAACCAGATTCCCTTCAAAGAAGCCAGTCATGCAATACTAAAGGCATGTGGCTTTACAGCTCCTAGCAGCCGTTTAAAGGAGTGGAATCCCTCTGGAACTCAGTGGAGATTTCAGTGGGCACAAATGCAATGAAATATTAACAATTTTGCATTACTTTTATACAGAACAGGTGTCTCGCTATAAAATATTCCTACAGGTGCTGAGAGAAGATGAACCATCGAGACAAGACAACAACTTCACTTTAAAACAATTGAATTAGGCAGTATAGACTCTTTCCTTGTGTCGTTATCTGGGTGTATTTTATGTCAGTGAAGAGCCACACTTACAACATGTAACCTTACAGCAGATATGGCTTAAAGAAATAGGGCATTATAATCACAAACACTTGAAATAATCTCAGTATTGTTTTCCCCCTCAGGTGAAAACTGTTCTGGAGGGTGGGAGTGTCATGTATTACTTATGTGCTCAACCACAAAGGAAGATCTGTTTGCTGGTTCACAGAACAACTTTTTCCACATATAAAAGGTTAAAAATATAAATCCAAAGAGTCCAGATGAACGAGTTAAAATTCCAATCCCACTAAATTATCATTTTAACCACGGATTTCAGTGAAAAGTTTCAGATGGCATTTATATAGCTCCAGCCTGACCCACCTTCCTTCATAACACTTGCCATGGTGCTTTTCAGATGAATTAATGTATCGATACCATAATCATTATTCAGTCAAGAACCCAGGGGGGTGTGAGAGCAGAGGAAGAAAGGAAATAGATACTCAGTGAACCTCCACCGAGTATGCAATTCAGAGATGTTAATAAGCACAGCCGTGTGGAAAAGATCAGCACACTTGCTCTGCCTCCTCCTCAGCAGTCAATGCTCTCTCTGCGGACCACACGCTTTCCTCTCCTACCTTTCGCTTCAAATGGAAGAATTATTCCGAGCCAGTAGGCCAGTGTGAAATGAGTGTTTGACTGAAAACTATGCTGGTCCTGGGACTCTCACAGGAAACCTCCCAGAGCAATGTCCTGGATAGGCAAATCACTTCAGTCTGTCATACAAATGTTTTATTTTTCATTTATTTCAATCAAAGGTTTTTTCCCAGTCAAAAAATCCAGTATGACAAGGCTGTCTCTTTAAAAGAACTCACATGTTTCAGGGTGTAAATACAAACTTCAGCAGTGAGGAGGAATAATGTGAGTATAGCAGTAACCTGTCCCAACAGAATGCTCACCCCAAAACTGGATTATCTCTGCCTCTGTTTTCTTCGCAAGATTTTTAGGGGAATTCTAATGCTTCGATTTTTGCAATTCCTTACTCTTTAAAAAAAGTTTGTCTTGTAACTGTAAAAGAAATACTATGTACTTTGTAGGTCTTTACTTTTCTTTAGTGCTTTGGCCCTCCAGATGGACTTGAAAAGTTATTTGAATTGAATTACTTTCGTAATGAGGATGCATAGCACAAGCAAACATTGTTTAACAACAATACTAAGTATATATATATAAGTAAATATAATACTAACTATAGTTAACAAATATTATCTTTCTCTACCCACGTTGTGTACATCTATTCTCTAAGATCATTATTTCCTGTTCTTCCAAAACATAAAGGATCTCTTGATTTTTAAAAAGAAAGAAAAAAGATAATCTGTGATTTCTATTATTTTCAGTAAAGGGTTGTGGGTGAGCTGGATAGTTTGCATATCCTACTGTGTTCTTTTTCATACAGCTTTTATGTCTAACCTTCATATTTTTTCAGATGGGAAATTCTAAGCTGGGAAGCTTTTCTCAATAAGCAGAAAAGGAATACTGAAAGAGTGCTCTAATGTCTAAAAGATATTGTTACTAAACCTCCACTTATATTTTCAGACTCCCCTGGAAATAACCTCCTCATTGGTGTGTGCCTACATGATAGAAAAGGGCAGTACACTACAGAACCACTATTTGTGAAGAACAACTGTCGTAGTCCAGCTTGTGAAGACATCTCTGGTTCCTTCACTTTCAAAAAGTATTACAAAAATCTTCGAACCAGCTTCAAAAGTGCACTGGCTGCACTGTGCAGCTTTCTGACAATTTCTGCTCTGGCTCTATTTTTACATTAAAGAAACTCAAAATAAAAAAGGTGCTGTGGTTGGGAAAAAAAATATATCCAAACCACTGACACTTAGGTAGTTACATTTAGCAGCTTTTCAAGGCTTTGATCACCTGCCACTTGTCTGAAGGTGATATATGGTTAAACACTCCCAGCCAAAAGCAGTTTCTGGGAAGAAGATATTATCTACTTGCAAGAGTAGCAAGGGGGATTGATCATACTGCAGTACATTGAACTATACCTCTGAGACTTCAGATTTTCTTCCTCAATACACGGACAACTGTAAGAATCCATCCTTATTGTTTTTAATGACTCTTAGCCAACTAAGATTTATTTTTTTTAAAAGGCCTTCCTTTGGCCAAGCTTCGGGTGTGCAGTAAGAGAATTATTTTTACAAGTAAAATTACTATTACAAGTAAATACTAGCGAAAACACTAGAAAAAAATCAAACCGATTACCACAAGCAGATGAATATCTACGAAGATATAGAGCTACTAAAACTTGATGGAAAATGATCACCGGACTTCATTTTCAGAGCAACGAGGGCTCAAATTAACACAGATAAAATGGTAAAATCTTGATCCAAAGTACGCTAATGTCAATGGAAAGACTGATCAAGCTCTAACTTCCATGGACAAAGATGAGACTGGGGACAGATCAGCCTTCAGAGAATGGATGGAGAAATAAATTACTGAAATGTCAGCTAAATCACAGACTGAGAACTCATCAGCTATTCTGTGGTAATCGCCCCAGTGAAAAGTATTTGGTCTCTATAAAAAATGTAAAATAAATTGCCTGTGCTCCAGTAATAAGCAATTTACTTACATTAGCCTTAGGTGTCTAAGAAAGGCATACAGACACCTGCCACATACAAAGGATAGGCTGCAAATAGACACCTAATCTATCACACACTAATCCATTTAAATAGCCACACCCTTTCTTGCCAACATATTGTGTGTCCTCACTATCACAAGCAAAGGTGAGAATTCTAACAAAAAAGTCAAAAGCTGCCATGGGACTTATGACATAACCAGGTTAGCCATTCACACAGTAACCATCATTAGAGTACTAGTGGCAAAACATATTAATTGTGAGTAGCATAAGCTTTGATCCACAAGGTGGTTAGGCTCTCTAAAGTCTGGCAGCAGCGTGGTGGGTAGTGCTGTCACTACCCATGGGACCCCCAAGGGCTAGGCTTATGCCACCTCGCCGCTCAGGGGCCAGCCTGAGGGGCTGCTGTGTGCTGCTGCCATAAGGCTCCGCACTGGCTGCAACCCAGAAGGCATGGAGCAGGTGGAGCCATATGCAATAGCAGACCCTGATGGGGGCCATGACCACCCACAGCCTCTTCCTTACCCAATTGAACTCTAAATCCTTTAACTGAATTGATGCTTGATTACCGGACATGATTTTAACATGGTGGGAGTCCCGTTCATGGGAGCTCATTCACGTCAATACCATCTAAGATGAGTGGGTCACCTCTAACCCCACAGAAGGGACGCATCCATGCATGTGTTTGATAGTCAGTTCTGATTCTCACTTGCCTTTGTATTGATATCTGAAAGTGCGTCGTCCTCTTCCTAGGAAAGTTTAGCTGGAATATTGAGTATGTACTAGTCAGCAGGCAGGGAAGTTGGATCAACCTAGGGCTAGAGAAGAACCTCACTTTTATCCTTATGGACAGTTTTCTCTAGTGTTCTGCCACAGATTCGGAAAGGTAAAAATAGCCTCAGAATTTCCCTTAGCAGGTACCATCAATTTTGTTCAGAGGGAGGTAGAGATATGAATCTCAGTGGAACTGAGTTTCAGGCTCCAGAGGCACCTCTCACTTAATGTTTAGGAACAAATCTCAACTTACTTGTGAACAAAATAATTACATTCTATGTACAGGCATACTGTCCCACTCTAAATCCCTGAAAATCAAGAAGTTCCCAAATATCACCTATGAAGCAAAAATACCCACATGAGAGATAGTTGTATTTTATGATGATGAATCACAGCAATGACAGAAAAAATCTGGAATCTTGCTATTCAAACTCAAGGAAATAATGTACATCACAAAAGGAATGACAAATAGATTTCAAGATTCAATTAATATGCCATCCTAGCCCTGGATACTCAGCAGATTACTATGCTACCTCACTTTACCAAATAGTTTTCATTGAGAGAAAAGGAAAGTTCGACTACATATCCAAAACCAACAGAGAAAAAGTGATTCCCTTTTGACTCTTGAAATGAATATCCCTGAGGTATCAGTACCGGCACTTATCAGTGTAGGGCTGAACCCAGGTCAGCAAATGTCTAGTACCTTTCCTGTGCAGATGTTGGTATTCCTGAAGTTATTTCCCTGGACTACGAGATGAGAAAAGAAATAAGGAAATGGGAGCACTCTTGCAGAGAACCACAGACCCCCTTGCACAATGTCAAAAGACATCATGGCAAATTCTCATGTCACACTTTTTGAAGATTATATTTCAATATTTCTGCATGTGAGCTATATAGACACGATCCCACCAAACTATTGGATTACTAAAAGTCAATTTACTATGGGATTACTTAAATATCATACTATGTATCCAGTGACTAACTGCACATAGTGTGTGTGATATTCTGACTTGAGTGAGCTCAGCTCAAAAGGCACCTGCACAAAGCTTTTCAAAGCAACTGCAATAAATTTTACTGGTTGTGGGAAACCTTATAAAAATTAAATAATGTCATGCTTTATAAGCATTTCATTCAATGTGACTAAACACATGGATAGCATTGAGGATGATATTTAACTTTTTCCATGTGCAGATTTAATACCACAAGAAAATTTGAGTCCCCTATTGCTAATTTTCCACCATGTGGTAACTATTTAGTTGTTTTTTAAACGTTACTGAATTACAGAATTAAATTACAGAGCACAGCAACCACCAGTGGGCGTTGTATGTCCCTCTGGCTTAACACAGGGTCACATATACCGGCATTAAATCATGACAGTATTCCTACCGCAGTACTGTTCAAGTTAACACAGGAATGAACATGCTAGTTGGCAAGATCACATGCTTATGTACTTGTAAAAATAGAGAATACTAATGTCAGACTTGATTTATGTGACTCCATCAGGTTCCTGCCATTTTTAGCACACCTGTGACAATAACACACTGTACAGAGGTAGATATAATGCTGGTAGAAAGCCCTGTTAGCATACATACCTCAATTAAATCAAGTTAGACTAATTTATACAGCTGTGCAGGTCCAGATGTAAAACAAGAAGTGCCTGTGAAAGTTGAGGCTAGAAACATTCACAACATGGAAAACATGAAAAAAGTATGGGTTTTAGCTTCCCTCACAGGTTAGTTTACAACCTTAATCACTCTTTTTGGAGAGAGAAGCACTTTAACAGACCCACTCCAAACTACCACAGGAGAAAACAAAACAGCAACCACAAACAGTTCATTCTTTCAGTATCAGTGATGAAAACCATTTATTTCTAGTGGATGAGTGCAACAGATCTTTGTTGTCTTTAAAAGTACAACATCTTTTAAAATCTAACTAAAGTTCAGAGATTTTTCTCTACCTTATATACTAACGTACATCAACACTGTGGTATCTGAATATGTTCCTCAAAAGCAGGACAATATCTGCCAGACCCTATTCACCCCAAAATTGTGTATAGATATATAGGATTACAAATATACTGCCTAAGCTTTACAGAGCATTAGAAACACTCCTGAAGCATCCCAATTCACAGTTCCTGAATTAGTTGATTTCATTACTTGCCGCATCTTGGGGGTGTTTGAGACAACACTCACAGCAACACGACAGACAACAACAACAATAACATTGAATATAATGGAACACAGAGTCCTATTCCTAGCAATGTGAGCACAAAGATTTCAGCTATTCTTTTTAGAAGAATCAATGGTAATTAATGTAGTCTTAGCCAGGTGTAATTAATTCTCTCCTAGCCGTTGCCTCTCAGTATTGAGGAGAGCAAAAATTTCTCTCACAGTTTCTACTACCCAGTATTTGTAAAGAGATACACAGAAAAAGACTGAGTAGTTGTTAAAAATAACCCCCAATTATCTGCCCCAGTATTCTCTCTGGACATATTACTTACCTAAGGGAGTAAAGAGAGCGAGGTGTGAGTTTAGTACCTTGTACACTGCTGGTTCAAATTTATACCTGCCAAAACCCTCTGTATTAATATTATTATTAAGAATAGTAAAAGGCAGAGGAAAAGATGGAAACAGACCCTCCCCTCAAAAATCATAACCAGAAAGAAAGATGAAATTGCAAAGAAGGAATGAAGAAAAAAACTGTGGGGGATACCCACATGGTGGGGAGGCAGGAGAAAAGATACAGAAGCAGAAAGGGCAAAAAAGCATCAAGTAAGTATCTATTCTTATAATTCCCATCTAAAAAATCCTGTTCAAGACATTGTGTAAAGTGCTGAATCCACTTTCATTCATCTGTTCAGTAAGGTCTGTATTCTGGAGAGTTTTAGGATAGAAAATCCATTACTTCTGCCCCAGGGCTCAAAGGGACTCAGTTTCAACATACACATTAATTCTCAGAATATCCTTTCACCTAAGCTTGTACTAAGACCCTTGAATCATGTTCCTCTCTTTGTATTAGTAACTCCCCATGCATATTTTCCTGGAAAGTATAATGTGTATTAACAGCCTTTTGATACACAATTTCACATATTTTTAGACTTTGCTGTATTTAAATGTTACTTTATTTTACTTAGCAACTATTGAATTGCATATTAAACTACTGAAATATTCAGACAGCATCAGTCTGGCCTTTATGGGTTTTTTTGCTTGATATCAGACATAAACAGTACTTTCCCTGGCTAACTATTTTTTGGCATGAGGCAAATATCCAAGACCACAGTATTTTCTAAATATTAATTGGATATTACAACTACACAACTGCTGTGTGGACAACCAGCAGTACTTGCTCTTCTTTTGTTAACAATGCCAAGCTCCCAGGAGCTCATTAACAATCTTCAACTAGACAATCATTTAAGCATCATGTCTGATGAACAGGATATGGGTCAGTGAATTAGCAAGTAGTCTTTCACTGAGACATCACTCCGTAGCTACAGCATGGCTAGTCAGGCCAAGTCGAAAATGAATGTACACGGATCTCCGTTTGCCTCTTGCTCAAAATGCAAGTTCTCTCACTTCTTGTTTCCAGAATGCACCATATCCTCCACTCTACTCCATCAGCCTTTAGTGCTTCAAAATTTCACAAAATATGGAAAAAAGGACTTCACAGCATGCATTTATTAACAGTTTCTGTAGAGAGAGGCTTATTTTTCAATCCATACCAAAGATTGTTTCTAATAGGTCTGATGTGACTGTATTGGTTGAAAATCTTAAAATAGTTCTTACAAAAGGAAAGACCATCTTCATGTTACTTGCATTATAATACAAAAGCAGTTCATTAGTACCTAAAGAATTACATCTCTGCAGGAGATTAATACAATTCTCTTTCTGCTGTAGGCAGGATAATCTTTCCTAGAACTTCAAAGCTCCTCCTAGCATCCTGAAGAGGAAAAAGCTCCTTGTAGGTAAAGGAAATTGAGCGTTTCTGTGTCATTGTACCATTTCCTTTGTTTGGAAATTTAAAAGACATTGCTTTAGAAAAGTTATCTAATAAATCTTTCATTTGTTATATTATGTACTATATACATAGAATCTATCTTTCATTATGCAGACGCTACAAGGCCAAAAGTACAGATTTGTGTGTGCTCATCAGCACAGAAGAAAAAAGAAGCACAACGAAGTAACTTCTCCGAGGGGAAAGAACATTGTCAGAGAACATTGTCATCTGCCTTAGAGAAAAACCAAAGGATTTCAAAACCCATCCTAGAGATCAGTTCAGAGTGCAGACATCATAACAGATAACTCAGAGGAATTAAACCTGCAAATTTCTGTATATATTTTATTACTACTTTCTGCATCCTGTAAATATTTGCTGGTTCAATTAATATTGTAATGTTACTAGCATTGTAAGTGAAAAGGCAGACGTATCCTCCATTTCAAATTCCTGTGTCTTGAACACTGCGTTGATTCAAAGGGGTTTAGAGATTCTGAGGGCCAAGATAGCACATAATGTCTTACTGTAACTGCAATTAGACTGTAAAACAGCAAAGGAATGCTAGTGGAGCCAACTTACCTCTGCTTGAAAAAGGCTTTTTTCGGTCTCTGAGCACATTACAACACCAGGCATCAATATTTATTTATGGGAGGAGGAAGAAGTAGAAGCACCTGCAGTTGGACGTAGTGCAGACAAGAGATGCTGGGCTAACTACAAAAGAATGCTGCTGACGCAGCAGGTGAAGACAGCTAGAGCTTTGACAGCCTCTCCATCGAGCACTGAGACAAAACATCCAACCATGCCAAGCAACAGGCTATGTCAAACAAAGCTTGGGCTGATCCAGTGCAAAGGGGAAAAGACGATGCAGTAGCTTCACAGTGACACTATGCTACTCACGGTTCTGTGGTTTTATTTCATCTGGCTGAGCTGTTATTTTCTTCACCAAACATCTGTTTGTCATCTCTGCCTCTGCTTATGATCTACACTGGTATAGTGTTGATATGGGAGCACTCAGACCGAAATTAGATACTGAGTTCCTGGACATCCTTCTTAAATCATTTCCTGGCACTACTGCATGAGCTGCCTACAGTACAGATCTAATGCCAAAAGTAGCTACTGCTTTCTGGTTTATATTGCTCTGATAGTTGTCAGGGACGAGAGCAACCAGATATTAAAGCTGCAGGTAACTACTTTAAATTACTTGCTAGGGAAATAGGATTAACCACAATTATCCTACAGTACAATGGCAAGAATCTTGTACATATAAGCCTGCACATCAATACACAGAATGGAAGATTAACCTAAATCTAAAACTTTCTTAGCTATCTCTATTTCAGTCTTAGGATCTATTTTGGCGTTTGCATTTAATAAATTCAGATGATTTAATAAAGAAATTTGTCCCCAGTGCCTAAAAAATTAGCATTTTTGTAAAGAAAACTATAGCTCATCTGTCCACCACAAGGTGTAGGATAATGTCTGCACATCAAGGACTGAACTCATTACCAAAAACTGCACTGCACCCACTTCTATCATCCCCCATGCAAACCCAAGCCTTCATCTTCAACAGAAATGAAAGCATTCCTTTCTGTTCCCAGATCTACCTGCAGAAGGGGAGAGGCGGGAAGGGAGAGGGGGGGCGAGGGTGAGGGGAGGCAAAAGTAAATAAAAGCCTTTACCCTCCAAAATCATTTTTTACCAAAGGAAAAAAAGGAGAGATTATAACCGTGGGAACAATTGGTCTTGTCAACAAGGGTTCTCAGATAACAGCTTTGGACTTGTTTAAAGTACCATAGATGAGAAACCTGGATGTTTGCATTGTTCTGAGAAAGAAAAAGCGGTAAAGAGAACTGTTTAAGCATCCCTGACATATAAAACTAAACTCTGCAGTTTAAAGACAGATTGCTTTGATTCCTCATGGCATCACCCTGCCATTTTTAAAGATCAGAGGAGTTTGTGAAGCTGTGTGGTTGTTGGCATGTTCACCACGTACGACAAGTGGCTATTAAGCAAAAGTAAAGATGAACACTGATTTGTTGAGTGTCACAGGAATACTGGACTGAAGACTGAGAATGGGGAAGTGAACAATAAAAAGCTGCGATTTCTCATAATTCATACCTGATTTCTTTTTTCCTACATCCTGCTGGTCCTCTGTTTTTCACCTTCTCATATGTTGCCAATCCTTATGCACTCATAAAGTATTGAGAAACAGGTGAGAAGAGTAACAAAACATAGGACACAATATAAGTCAGGAAGCAGCTAAGAAACCAATGGTAAAAATTGCTTTGAAAACTAGGAATACTACAGGGAAATAGAAGTTCTTCCTGGATTTCTTCTTCTGCAACATTCCATTACCCTCTAACTGAAAGCAGATCCTGTGTTTTATTTTTATCTACTACATCACTTTTACCATCAGATTTCTCAATTGTTTAAAAATACCCGCTGAAACCACTGGGTATCCAGTCATTATTTCCCTTTATCTTCACACATGAAACACATCTTCATATGTTAGGAAGCAAAATCTTCATATGCTAGGAAACATTTCTTTCGCAAGGATAGTCAAACACTGGAACAGGCTTCCTAGAGAAATGGTTGATGCCCCAAACCTGTCAGTTTTTAAGACGCACTTGAAAAACACACTTAATAATATGCTTTAACTTCTGTTCATCCCTGAGGTGGTCAGGCAGTTAGACCAGATGACTGTTGTCCCTTCCAACTGAACTATTCCATTCTACTCTATTCATATTTCAAGGAGCAGACATCACACTTTTTTCCTTTTCTAGCTTGCTCCTCTGCAACTTTTTTTCTGTAAGTCAAGCACAGTTACTCTAGGCAAGGAAAACAACCCTTTTGCTCCAGTTCAATCAGTAAGTAAATACAGAAAACTGCTTCCCTCCCCATGTTTTTCAAGTGTAATCTTGAATTGGTAAAGAGTTCACATCAGGTCATGCCCTGCACATATTTACAGGATGTGGATGTATGCATGCACTTACAGGCACAGGCACATTGCTGTACCATACTCTAAAAGCACTGCCTCAAGCTGAATTAGAGAATTTATCTTTTGCTGAGACATAGAACTATAGAACTATACAATGGGTTTGGGTTGGAAAGCACTTTTAAAAGTCATGTACTCCAACTCTCCTGCACTGACAGGGACATCTTCCAGTAGAGCAGACTGCTCAGAGCCACGCCCAGTCTGACCTTGAATGTTTCCAAGGATGGGGCATCCACCACCTCTTTGGGCAACCTGTTCCAGTGTTTCACCACCCTCATTGTGAAAGCCTTCTTCCTGAGATCTAATCTAAATCAACCCTTCTTCCGTTTAAAACTATTAAGAGTTTTTCCTATTGCAAAAAGCCCTGCTGAAAAGTTTGTCCTACCTTTCTTATAAGGCCCCTTCAAACACTAAGAGGCTGCAATTAGATCCCTCCAAAGCTTTTTCTCCTGCAGGCTGAACAAGCCCAGCTCTTTCAGATTATCTTCACAGGAGAGGTCCTCCATCACTCTGATCACGATGCCAAGGATGCAGGTTCAATCCCTGTATAGGCCATTCACTTAAGAGTTGGACTCGATGATCCTTCTGGGTCCCATCCAACTCAGATTATTCTGTGATTGGGACTTCTTTGTGGTTCTGGCTTCAAATCTTCATGGCCTTCCTCTTAACCCAGTCCAACAGGTCCACGCCCTTCCCTTGCTGAAGACTTCACAGCTGGACTTGGTACTCCAGGTGGCATCTCACACAAGTAGAGCAGAGGGGCAGAATCCCCTCCCTTGCCCTGCTGCCCACGCTGCTTTGGATGCAGCCCAGGACATGTTTGCCTTTCTGGGCTGCAGGTGCACACTGCCAGCTCACATCCAGCCTCCTACCCACCAGCACCCCCAAGTCCTTCTCAGCAGGGCTGTTCATGATCCATTCGTGCCCCAGAGTCAAGAAATAAATTATGCCTAAGAGAAAACTAAACGTGTGTAGCAGCAGACTGCTGTGAAAACTAATAAATCAGAAGCAACCACTGCTTTAGCTCAGTTTGTCAAGTACTGCTTTTTAAGTGACCTTTGAAAGACTTTGATAGGCTGAATAGCCTTTCTTTGATTGCAGGGGATGAAGCTCGATCTATTTTGCACAAAGTTTAAGTAGCAGAACACCTTCGATGAAGCAAAAGGAGGTGTGGAGGACTTGGGATAAAGAGAAAAAGGTCTTCACAGAGCTAGTTGTTATCAGACTGTGATCCATACCATTATCCTTTATATAGGTACTGTTCATTCTCTAATTACCACAGGATAAATTAGTGTGCAGACTTAGAGTGGGCAACAGCAGCTCTGCAGTACCTGTTCGTTAACACAGTAGTAACCCAAGATCTATGCTACACAGGTGATCACCTAGTGACAAAATAAAGTTGTCTTACACAAGATTCAAGGTACAATATTAACAACTTGTCTGTGTGCCTACACTTACAAAATATTACCCCTTTTCTTGTTTGTTTTCAGTGACAGCCAGCTGTGGAAGCCCAGAGCCCTCCTGTGGCCTATTGCACCATCTATGTAGTTTCCTCAAATGGCTTAATTATGTACCCTTGGGATATTTTAACATCTATTAATTCAAATTGTTAACTGTTTGCAAAATCCTGCTCGTATTACTAAAACAGTTTAGAATAATTGTTACTGAATAAATGGTGAGTGTGTATCTTCCAGGGTCTTTTATGCCTGATGCACATCAATCACATCCAAAGACAAATGGACACAGGCCCCAGTAGCAGAATTGTGACTTGGTGATAAAGTTGCAGCAGTTCATGCATTTAACTCTGAAAACCCTTTTATTAATTCCTATCTGTTGGCCCAGAGCTGATCATCTAACAAAGCAAGCAGGATTTGGCCCACCATGTGCTCCATTTTGAAAGCACACAGCTGGGATTGCCAGCATAAGCAAATGTTGGCAGTGTTTAACTCTGACAGGAATGCTCTGTTACATATGCTTTGGGACTGTCCAAATCCCTGGCAGAAAATAAAGTGCCAGGGTTTAAGTAACCAAATATTTTAAAAATCCACATTTGTTTATTTTAGAAGCTCTAAGTGTACTCCCAAGGATAGCTACAGCGCTGGAAGAAGGCTGTTCTGAGAATAATCCATTGCCAAAAGAAAAAGCCTTATGAAATAAAAAGCAACAAGAGAATTTCTCACATTCCTTACAAGAATTAGCTCTGAACTGAAATTTTTAGTCTTTAAAGGAAATCGCCTTCCATCTAGAGTCCTGGATCACTTTTATGGAAGACTGTACCTTCCTCACTTTATCACCTTAGGTATCTTCTGGTACTGGCTGTAAATCACAAACTTGGAAGAGAAGCTGCATCTATACCATGTTTGCTGTGGCTTGCTTGTCTCCATTTCTTTAAATTGCCTCCTATCACAGACTGGCTGAAATTGGTCCAGGAATGCTGAAGTCTAGCAAATACATGTATATTTGACAAAGCAGGCTGCAACTAGATGAAAGTTATGAACAAAATTATACTTATCAGTTATCTTTCACAAGCTCACATAAATGCCTGCCCTTCTTTCTGTACCTTACAACGCTCTAGAACAGAAAAAAGTTACAACTGAGCCAGCCACCAACACTAAAAAAGACATAAAAATCTAAAGTAAATCATAAAATTCCAAAGCAGTATCTGCTCAATTTCATTTATAGTGCTTCTCAATATAACTCAATTATCCTCTCATCTAAACTGTCTAACCACACAGTAAACATTTCAAGAAACTTTTTTGTCCTTGATGCTAAAGCACTTCGTACAGTGTTGGATTTCAACTACTACTATCAATAACCCGTAACTAATGCTTACCTAAATGCAAGTATCCAAAAGACTGACTTGGAAATGGATGGTCTATTTACTTAACTTGTGATGACTACAAACATTCAATATTTAAAATTGATTTATTTCTAAACACTCATTCTTCCCCATTTGATTTTCTGACAGAAGTTACCTGTAGGTTAATAGAAAGGTAAAGCTGGAGTAGTCAGCTGCAGAATACTGAGCTGCGGGAAATTTACTGTAAATGCAATTTCAAAGACAAGTCTTGAACAGGCTCCCTTTTCATTCTTTTCTAACATTTACTTTTCTTGTCTTGAATTGCTTTCAGCAATATTCCAACATAATGAGTTTTTCTCAACTTATATTCAAGATTTAATACCCACTGAAGAAAAAATTCACAAGAAAGGTGGATAATGCACCTTCTCCAGTCCTGGACTCCAGCTCAGGAATTATCATGTGGCAGTACATACAGCTGCAAGGCACTTACGCATCTTGCATGGGACCAAAGCACCTTTTCCCTTTCCAGGAATCCTCTGGAGTGCTACAGAAACCCTTTCTTCACTAGAGATCTACAGTTTTAATCAGAAGACATGGCAAATTCTCTGCCTTTGAAAAGGCGTGACCCGGCACTCAGAGGAGGACTGTGGTCCTCTGATACGGTCAGCAGCAGTATCAACACATGGAATTAACTTGGAACCAGGGACTAGAAGTCTTGAAGTTTCACTTAAATTAAAGCTCTGACTGCAATTACTCTGGAAGATGGAAATTTAGGAGAAATACCAGACATGGTAACAGCTAGCAGTGCTGTGTCAGTCCTAAAAAACCTTTCTACCTCACCTCATCTCTCTGAGCACGTGGGTGGCCTACGGCTGCCTGAAGAGATCAAGGGCTGACCTAGAGTGTGTGCTGACACAACCAACCTATTAGAGACTCAAGATAAAAGTACAATACTAGGAACTGATGACAGAATTTGCTCTAATCACTTCCACCTACCTTGATAAAAGAGAAAAGGAAATATCTCTGTCTCAATCATTCAGTTTGGAGAAACTGACTTGTTGGTAAAAGAAAACCTGCAAAATAATGCTTTAAAATATCTGTTAAAAGCCTCTTATGTCTTCAGTATTTTTACCTGAAGGTCAGAAAGAAAAGTAACCAGTGATTTTTAGGGTTTTTTTATAGTTCAGGTTCACAAATCATTCTAAAAGATAAACTGTTGCCCTAACATTTCAGTTTATTCCCACGACTGAAAAAACAGATGTGTCATAACATAGGAGAGAGGTTGAAGAACTTTTGGGGGTAATCCTTCTGAGAATACCAACTATTCCCTTTAGCTGAGAATTTGTATACTTAGTACTACTGCATGAAAAGCAATTTTTAAACTAGAGTTTACTTTAAGCAGATAAGAGACCAAAGCCATGTTTCAAAGTGTTAGGACATATAAGTATGACAACTGCCTTGCCTAACAGAGCTTATCCAAACGACAGTGTGAAATCCTCACTGTTTGCCTGTATTAGTTTTAAGTGCCTTCTAAAACCAACTGTCATCCAAACAGATAGTACCAAAAGGATGAAAATGTATTTTTTTTCAATATGCAGTATGTTTGGGAAAATACATACTGCATATTGTGTTTGTGGCCATACTTGCAGTGGTCTCAGCTGCTTCCCATCTACAAAACAAGTTACCAGGTTGGGAATGGAACTTAATTTGCAAAGTAATAGCTTTCAAATGAAGAAAACTCAAGTTCTTCATCTTATTACTACTGCTATATGTTCAAGTGCCACAAACTCTAATAGCACCAGAGAGAGAGAATATCCCAGACTTGAACGGACTACAAATTGTGAAGGAATTTCTGAGAGTGTTACATAAAATAGGTCATCAAAACTACTCCTGCATATGACAAAAAATAAAATCATCTATTACTTTTGCCAGTCAAGAAATGAATTGAAACAGATGAATGCCAAAAACTGTAATAAGGACCAGAGAAAGCATTTAATTTCCTTATTTTTCTAATAGAGTTCAGTAGTTCAGTGTATTGCCCTTTCAACAGTTTTTTCAGGCTATTATTCCAAGTTGCTTTGGTTTTATTGCAGATGTCAGAGGCTTGAGGAGGTGTTCAGTATTGGTTTCACATGGCAACCGGTGTGAGGAGAAACCAGCCAGCTCCAAACCCACTGCAGGACACAGCTGAGGATCTCAGGCAAGTTGGGGGCACCTCTGTGATAACTTATTTAAGAAAGAATAAAAAAAACATTGCTCAGCAGTTATGAGACAGAGAAGTGAGGAAAAAAAAAAAAACCACACAAACAAGGATAGTAGAGAAGGAAAGAAAGGTGCTCCAGGGCTGGAGCAAAGATTCCGCAGCAGCCTGCGCAGAGGACGATGTTGAAGTAGAAATTCCCTGCCAACCACAAAAAGCACCAGAGTGAAGCAGGCAGCCCCCGCAGCACATGAAGGGCAACACTGCAGTGGGTGGATGCGCCCTGAACAAAACTGCAGCCCATGAAGAACCCCTGCTGGAGCAAGCTACTGGCAAGAACTGAGGCCCATGAAGCTCACAGGTTGGAGCAATCTCTTACTGAAGAATTTTAGCCTATAGGACAGAGAAGTGTGAGGAGGAAAGAGCAGCAGAGACAAACTGTGTTGGACTGGTTGTCCAATTCCCCACCCTCCTGCATCTGTTGGGGTCGGAGAATGGAGTGAAGCTGAGCCTGACAAAGAGAGGGGACATGCAAAGGTGGTGTTATATTTGTCTTTTTTTTCAAGCTAAGTCTGTCTTGGCCACGATGGTAATGGGTAAGTGGTCCCCTGGTCTTTATCTCAGCCACAAGCTTTTCCAACTTTTTTAACTCCTCTGTGCTGTTGAGAAGGTAGAGTGCGAGAGCAGCTGGGAGGGCATCTGGAAGCCTCCCAACATCACTTTGTCAGAGGTCTTTAAATACTTTTACAAGCTAGATTTCTTTGGACACTTCACCATCATGGATCCTTCTTTTTGTATTAGCAACAGACAACAGCCCCAAAAACGGCATTTACTGCATATTCCTTAGACACACCGTGTTATTTCCTTCACTAGATACTTTCACTTGGGACAGATTCAGCTTTTACCTTGATTTACATCATTTTACAAACATTTTTTCCCATGTAGCTTTACCTGTAATTATACACATGCTACACAGGGCTGCATCATCGAATGTGTTTGTTACATTTACTGCTTACTTTGAGGGGATAAAATAGTGAACATCTGAAATTGCATGCAGATCTTTCAGTAATTTTTGTAATGGAATACAGGCGATCTATGGATACACAGCAGTTTTCTCATCTGCATCAAAAATTTTAGAAGGTGTTTTGCTTGTACCAAATCCCCATTCCAAGTGTTTATGACTTGGTTATAACCAAGAAACAAAATCGGAAAACCTCATCTTCCCATTGTCTATTCAAAATTTATTACACAGTAAGATATATCATTTTAAATACTAACTACTAGAGCTGGGACAACTAAATTCTTGCTATAGCTATTTTGCTTTCTGAAGTCACATTGTAACATATTTTAAATTATATATGTAGATGTTACCAGGTCAAAATTATATTGTTGATTGAACTGTGAAAATGATAGAACAAACCCATAATGACCAACAGCCTACTTGTCTACTGGTACCGATTTGGAAAACAAAATGAGATATTTCACTGTCAATATTCTCATCAGAATCATATATGTGAACGCAAATGGGTAAAGACTTACCCTGGGTAATTAAGTTCATTCCCTTGATACCATGGGTGTCCCACCCAGGAATGCCTTCTACAAACTTGTCAAACTCCATCCTAAAAGAAGTTAGTTTTTCTTCTGATTTCCACTTACATTAATTACATGTCATGTACATTTACCGACACTGCTATCTACATGCCCACTCTCTGTTACCTCACTCATCACAATGACACTATTTTTATTGCGAAAACATGCAGAGAGTTCTGGAGTGCTACACCTACAGTATCCTTTATCTTCACCTATATAAGCATTCATCTTCTGCTTAATTTCTAAATTCTCTCCAAGAATAAGTATAAATACTCATAAATTTTCCTACTACATTCAGCAATTTACAAGTGTCCTCATTTAAGTTCCTCAGCTCTGGGGTTGTTTAGCCTGAACAAAAGGAGGCTCAGCAGAACCTTATTGTTCTCCACAACCACTTGAAAGGAGGTTGTAACAAGGTGGGCATCAGCCTCTTTTCCCAAGTATCAGGTGAGAGGACAATAGAGAATTGTGCCAGGGGAGGTTTAGATTGGATATTGGGAAAATTTCACTGAAAGTATTACCAAGAATTGAAATGGGCTGCCCAGAAAAGTGGTTGTGTCACAATGCCCAGAGGTATTTAAAACAGGTGTAGACGTGGCACTTGGGATTTTGTAGGGAACTTGACAGAATTAGGTATATGGTTTCTCTTGATAAGCTTAAGGGTCTTTTCCAACATCAATGATTCTACAAGTCTACAGCTGAATGTACTACATGTTCTCTCCTGTAATTGATAAAACCACTATTATTTTATGATTGAATTTAAACTAAATTTACGCATGATAACATAATCCTTAGTTACCTTCTCTGGCCTCTTGTTTTATAGTCCAAGAATCATTAAATTCTGAGGGGATGTCCTGATATCCAATCCCTTGAGTCCAACCTGCATGCTCAAAAGAGTGAGCTAGAGCAGGTTGCTAGGACCACGGTGGACTCTTACTCAACAAAAACTAGTCAAAATGAAAAAATCTCTTCTTCTTGCAGTGCTATCAGGCAGCAAAATGATCCTAGAATGCAATTATTAATAAAAGATAATATAAAACTCACTTTTATTAATTTTGTATTAGTCATAGCTAAAAAAATTCCCAGATCCTGGAGCCTCTAGCCAAACTTCTCTACCAACACCATAGTGAAAAGCATCTGTGCTGTGTTTAAAAATCTATCTGTATGTTTGGGCCTTTATAAAAGCACAGTCACTGCAAGTCACATCCAAACTAACTTACATTTACTTTACTCTCAGTTTTATCACCTTCAGAGATGAGGAAAGTAAGACACAAAAGCAGGCAAATACTCAGCAGGCAAATACTTCAACAGTTACAAGTTGCAGCCATGGCAGTGAGCCTGCTACAGAGAAACGCAGCACAAAAACAGACTGTAAATTCAGTATTGTCTTAGTATGTGTCTGTCTGCTGGAGAGAACAGAACTGTTCAAATGGATGACTGCTGCTCAGTCTAACATTACATTTGAAGCCATAACTGCTTTTCAGATATTTCTTCAAAATACACAACCTCCATCTAGTCTTTCTTATTGTAAAGCAAGTCATACAGACAGGGTTATCTACGACTGTGTCAAAGACTGGGTTTTGATTTTTATATCAGGATTCAGAAATCATGTGACAAACAACCTTTTTTTCATGTTGGTGTACTAGTTCTCTAAACCTTAGTTAAAAACAAAGTCTTGATTTTTCTATTTGAAACCGAGGATAGCTTGTAAGTTCATCTACATGCATGTCTATGCATAGAGACACACACATGCACACACCTTACCTCCCTGAAAGCCTGGCATCACACAGAGTACAAGAGAAACTAGAAGGGAAGAAACCTAAAACTTTCTCCTGCTGCTGTGCCGGCATTGACAGGGTTAAATTGAGTTTCCATTTGTACTGCCGGTTCAGATAAATGGGTTTCATTTTATTGTTTACTTGTACTTGATAAGGTTCTTGGATTGATTCCGGTGGCTCACAATGCCTTCCAGGCACAGGATGTTATTCATACTACTGCATCCAAAGCCTTTCACAACACAGTGGTTTTCTCTAAGAAAGACAGGCATTACAAAACTAAAATATCAGCAAAATCAGTTTCTCCATTTTCGTAAAATGAAGAAAATTCTGTGAAATGAAATCAATTTTGTCAAAGCACAATAACCATGACAACCAGAAGTATCAAGAGAGATGGAAAAAAAAATTCTCTCTTCCATCAGAATTGGATGATATCAAAGCAGTGTGGAATCCATGATTCATCTTAGTAATCCACAGCTATAAAAGTATCTAAACACGTGTCAAATCATAGAAGCTCCTCTTACAGAGCAGGAAAGTATTTTTAACTGAATCAATTAGCAGCAGCAGCAACTCAGGTTCCTATAATTGAAAAAGTATGTCTCCCTCTTCACTGATCTTCATCTCAAATACACTTAATAATAATGTCCAATGAACCCCAAAAGGATTTGCATTACTTTGCACTGGGAAATACAGTGAACCTGATTATTTCACAGGAGACTAAATTCAAGACTTTTTGCATCACTGCCTCACCTCATCACTGACTTGCACAGTCTCAAAATATCTGTATATCTCTGTATCTTTATTTCATGTACTGTCTGCAATAAGATGTACACTAACATCTAATTACCTAACAGAAATGCTGCTAATGTTCCTCATTAATAATTAACTATTTTAAGAACTTAATTTTTTAATTGATTCAGAGAAGCCAAAGAACTGATTTTCTTATCCCTCCAGTGTGGTGATTGCGTTGAACCTCCAAGACTGGGCCCATCATTTTGGAGCACATGGAAGATTTTTACTACAATAGCAATGGACAGTATTTTTGCTTATGATCTTATCAAGAATATGCAGAGGTCATTAAAATAACTAAGGTGTTAAGTATTTTCCTGCTTTTCATATGAATTCGGAGAATACTTTTACCAAAATGAGTTTGTCCCTACATTGCAGAACTAGAGAACCAGCTCTGGTTTTTATACATATACTCCGGTCAAAGTCTTCTAGGGATGATTTTAATCTTCTCCTGACGTTTTCTTCAATCTCATCCAGCTCTTTCCTCCATGTTAGCCTGCTGTAAACTGGAGTTTTGGGACTGGCTGCACATAGGAGCTCCAACATTGCAACAGCAATTGTGTTACAACATCTGTCTCACACATCCTGCCTTCCTAGGGAATCCTGCTCCGTGGAAATCACCCAAACACTAACCGCGTAAGTGTTCAACACTGACAGCAGTGCCTGTGAGTGGCAGCCCCTTCACCTGCTACATGGCTTACCAATTTTGTTGCTTAGGGAACAGAGCAAATCACGTTATCTGCTCAGCTTTCCTAACTGAGTAGCCTGTACACTCACAGGATGTTAAGGAGACGGTTGTCAAAGTCAATATTCTCATCTGTGAGCCATCACTCGCAGCAACTGCTACAGGAGCACTAAAGTAATCACAGCAAGTAGGACATGGATCACAAATCAGAACCTTTACAAAGACCAGTGTTAGACAGGACTAAACACAGAGCCCACAGAGCTTGTAACCTGGTGAGTAAGAAATGCCAGAGAAAGTGTTTTCAATTCTGCCTTTCTTCGGAAGTTACATCCTCCCTCCCCACAAGGTGCATGAAAACAACTAGACCAGATAAGGATTCCCATCTCTGTATCCTCTATGTGTATATAGAACGGACAGTAGTAACTGGTGTTCCTCAAATCAAATTGCTATTAGGTTTTTTTTTTTATAGGCAATCTAAATAGCATCATATGGAAAAAATGAAGGACCTGCTCAGAGCACTGTTTTCACTAGGACTCAAGTCCTGGAACCTCTTGAAGATACATATTCAAAACCAGACAGAGTAGGGTATCAAATCCTGCTCTCTGATATACTGGATGATCACTTAAGTGGTATGATAAAAAGGTGAAGGATGCTTGAGTCAAGGGATTTATGTCACATGTGCTAGTTTAGAAATATTTAAACAAGAATCTCTTTGCCTTACAGTAGAGCAATATGTTCAGCACCATCTTCTTACATTCAAGGCCAGTTCTCTTACACCCATGAGGAATTTCACACCTGTGCTTGAGCTTTCCGTTCAAATTAGCTGCTCATCAACTCTATTACTAAACAAACATGAAGCAGCTGTAGCTCTCACACTATGATTAAAATTAAACCCTTCAAATCCAGCCTAGCTTAGAGAACCTCTGTACAGTTGTTCTCCATTGATTAACTCCAACTGGCTCACTACTAAAACTAATCTATTAAGTCTGAAAAAAAGTTTCAAATAAAGCCTTTCACATAAATGGGATCCAAATGATATTTCAAGTGAAACACAAAAAGATGGTGCCACTAAAATGTTTTAATAAAAATAAATAATTTATAGGTTTAAAATGCTTTTTCTTTGCCTCACAGCAGTTAAACTGTGGATTACTTTATTGATTCAGCATTCATTGTTTTACTTTGCACAACACTGGAAAAAAACAGAATAATGCCCTTATCGGTCTTCTAAGGGAGGTAATGGAAGATGATAGAACTACAAACCAATCAGCCAACTATCAGCTGCATGCACCACCTGTGGCGAAATACTGAGTGCTCACCAGAGGGCTGTGTTCCAACCAGGCTATGGAATAGGTTTTCGATCTGAACTTCCCAGCATATATACCTCCTCTGTGCAGTCAATGAAATACAGGAAAAGACAAATAGGGCTGATCCACAGGTCTGCATTATCCTGTTTAGTCATGATGTGATATGTAGAATTAGAAGCTAGAAAGTTACCTACACAATAGGCGAATAAGTCTTCCAAATGAAGTTTCAAAACATTTCAGGAAATACTTCTTTGCCTTTACAACTTCTCTTTAAGAGAAAATACATCCACAGAAGGACTTCTCTGCTGCTAACTGAAACTCATAAATGTGAGCAATACTAACCCAATCACATACTGTCCTTTCCCTTGTTTCTATTTTAGGTTGAAAGCTTTTGCCTCAAGATCCATGTCATTTTTACTGGCACGACTAAAGGGCTGAATCTTTTCCATGTAATGTTCTAGTTAAACTACTGGTATTTCACCAGAACCTAAACAGCCCTATAAACATCCCTTCATTAGTATTCTCATGACCCTGTTCTCCACCTGCTTACCGACTTCAGCATTTAAAGTCTGCCAGTATCTTCCCCTCAAGATGGAGCTCACTGCTGATTCACTTCGACACTGATTCCATTCCCACCTGTCCATTGCATCCTATGCTACACACAACCTCTCAAAAACTCAAAAGCTCACGATACCATTTACCTATTTTGAGATAACAGCCTGATGTTTCGTATGATCCTAGCACTAGGGATCTGTCTCTGAGTCAGATGGACACATCATACCCTCCAGAAACTGGCACACAGTTGAGGAAATGCCTGATTCCATTCTCAGGTTTGTAACAGATTTAAAATCTGTGACAAATCAATGTTAAAACTATTTTAAAAAACAAACAAAAAAAAGAGAGATGTCTAAAGCTTTAGGGGAGATGGGAAGACATAGAAGGCAAAATATTTGTGAGTTTCAGGGATGCATAAAGGCACTATAGAGCATGCAGCCTGTGTAGAGAATCTTACTGTACTCCGGGAAGAGGAAGAGAATGGAAATGCCAAGGATCTGCCCCTTCAGACATCAGACAAGAGGATGACTACACAGCCTTTCTCATGCCAAGAACAGACGACAATCCCAGCAGTAGACAAAACCATGTCATCAATCCAACCAGGATTATTCCCCAGCCTTTCTGTAGAGAGATGCTTTGTGAAGGCATAGGACAGCACTATGCGTCCAGATAAAATGAGTGCTCTGTCACCAATATCAAAGGAAGCATTTGAAAAAACAGCTGCCTCCAGCTACACCTCCTTTTTCCATTAGCAAGGGACTCACAGGTAATCTTTAAGAAACCCCACCACCTCCAGGTTACTTTCACCTGAATTGCACTCCCACACTGACATGTCCCTTCATGAACATATCACTGCTACCAAGGCTTAAACGTAATTTACTCTCAAGTTCGTCAACTTCAGAGAAGAGCAGAGTAAGGTACAAAAGCAGGTGTCAGCCTGTTAGAAGTTGTAGTCACGGCGGTAAGTCTGATACAGACAAATTCAGAATTAACACAGACAGTGTAAATTCGATAGCCAGTCTTACTATATATCTACCTGCTGTGGAGAGCAGAACTAATAAAATGGTTGACTGCTGCTCAATCCAGCATCACATTTGAAGACATAACTACTTTTCAGATGCTCTTTTAAAAATACACATCACTGGCACCAAGCTGGGGGAGTTCTGTCACATGCAGGAGAGGAAACAAGAGGTGTCACTGGCAAGTATCTTAGCATCTCTTATCAGCACCCATACCCTGAGAAGCAGAGGGAAAAAAGACCTAGCACCTTCAGGTGAGAAAGGTGGGATAGCTGTAGGTAAAGCAAGGAAGGGAGTTTCACACAGGAGAAGTCTCTTTTGATTTTTATCCTTTTAGAGTTGTCACTGTCATTTGGTGGACAAAGGCTCTACTTGCAGGAGTGGGTAGGGAGAAGCTGGGTCTTACACTGCTACAAATCCTTGTTTTTTTAATAGGTGTCATGCCTTGGACTCATTTTGATTCCACAGGGTGCTTTTGGTTTTCATTGCCTTTACCGTGTCAGGTCACAATGTGATCAGTGTTTATGTTTGTTGTCTTCCTGTGTTTAATCTGTCTCAGGCCATAACCCAAGCATGACATAGGAGTACAGTAAGTCTGAACTGATGTTGAAGCTTTCCAGACTGTTGCAGTAAACTGCATGAACAGTGTTTCAAACAATGTTTGAAAATATTATGTGGTTGTGAATCTTGACTATTACACACTCCTACCAAGAAGGACAGTCCTTTACACACTGTGCCAGTCCCTTAAAAGAAGAATGACCTATGCATAAACATCCTCTCTTCTTTTTAATGCCCCAGCACAACAGAAGAGCACTGAACAGTTATTAGGCGGCTTGGCTTGCAGGACTCACTCCTTGCCTCATACCATGAGACTACAAACATTATTTTTACACTAAAAGCTTGCTCTACTTTAACATGACTATGTTCCCTAAATTCCATGACACTAGGAGAGGTGGGGAAGGGGTGGGAGAATGAACCATTGCTCTTTTCTGTTTTCACTCTAACTTCAACCAGATGCAATGGTTGTCTTCTTGCATCCTGTCCACCAGTGAGGGGGCCTCTGCACTCGCTGGGGAAGACTGTTTGCCTTGCTCAGGACAGAGGGAATCTGTCTTTCTCCCTGTCTCCAGGGGAAAATGAGGTGCAATACTATGTTGTGCACAACCTACATCTCTGACTGTAGATACATGGATTGCCTGTTGCTATCGCAGGGCAGTATGGTATTTTATTTTTTTTTAACTAGACTACTTGTGGCTTTCCACTAGATATTGGGAGGAAAAAAAGCATGTCCCATTCATGGGTCTGGCAGAGCTAGACATTTTGTACCTCCTAGAAAAGGTAGTTCGGGGCACCTCAGGCAGTGATGAAACCTGAGCTAGATCTTGGCCTTCTGCAACAAAGGCAACAGCATCAATTGACACTACCAATGTTGAAGTTTTCCCCTGGACCCCAATGTAACCAGAACTGAGACTGGTTTCTATCCATCACAGGACTAAACACCTAAAGCGGGTCAGGGAGAATTTCAGGCTTAGTGCTCTGGACCAGCTACAGCAAATCCTCACACACACCCACACCCCCTAGGGATTCCCTCCAAACAGGCCAAAGAACAGTAAGGATATGGCTCAATACTCCGTTAAGAAGTTAATTGAATAAATTACACCCCATCTACTGCACGTCAGAAAGCCTTCCTGAGTTATTCCCTAGGACTCTGCTCCAGCCAGCCAGTACTCTGGGATGCACTGAAACACCTTAGCCAGTCTCACAGATTTCACCTTTTAAGATCTAAACCAGATCACGCCTCATCACAACATAGTTTCATGAAGCTGCGACAGCAAAAAAACTATTTTTATCTTTGCCAAATTAGAGTTGGGATTACCAGAAGCAGGAGCCACCCCTTCAGCAAAATAAACCTTAATTGGGAAAAAATATTTTGTCCTGCATCTAGACTATATGATATGCACTGATGTACACCAACAGTATGCTTTGGGGAAAACAGCCTGAAAACAGGTGATGCATACTGAAATGTTCCCTCTCCTTTTCTCTCAGGATCAGAACATGGAAAGATCAGCACTTTCAACTCCTACTCACTTACCTACTGTGACAGGACAAAAGCCAACAGATGTTGCTAACACAAAGCACTCAAAAATCATTAGTCAGGCTCCAAAACTCACAATACCTTTTAAAGCAGAATTTAAAAGAAATATAAGTGTGCTCTTCTTTTGTTCTGCTTTTTGAATTTTTAAACTTTTACAATCAGGTTTTATGTCACCTCTTCATAACCATGAGGGACAGGAATTCTAGTTTGCATTGTACTTTCTCAGTGGCACTCAAAAATTTTACATCATTCATTCCTTCAAGTTACTGAAGCTTTAAAAAAAAAAAATCAAGCAGCGTTAGGATGGTGAATGCTGCCATCTCTAGCTGCTGTATTTCAAAACAGTTTCCATCCTGTGTTATGGGTTAGAAAACATATTTACCTTATGTCAAAAAGGAGGTGATGATTGTAAACCTGTTTTGTCCTGCTTGTGCTGCTTTTAGAAAGTATAAGACAAAAAGCTGGGCAAACCAGACTTACTAGATATGTGATGGGCAAAATTAAAAAAAAAAAAAAAATCAAGATATTGATGATAGTCCTGATGAGAACAAGGATTTGGAAGTTCTATATTTTCTTTTCATCTCTAAATGCCTCATAATCTAATAAATATTGTCAACATTTGGAGGCTCTCTGGATGAATAAATGAGTAGGACAGTCTGAGTCAGACCACCAAAAATAAACAAGAGTTAAGTGTATTTATTTCTCTTTCATATTTGGCCCAGGAAGGGGAAAAAATCCCAAGTGGATCCATTGTAACTTAGATTTTACACACTTACAAGGAAGTGAGTGGACAAGGATAATGAATAGTTCAGAATTCCCTCCAGAGCAAAAAGCTTCTTCTATCTTTACCTAGGCTATACCTATTCTATATGCAATGGTCTACAGGTCTCTCTTTCACCTCCACAATGCCTAAGTCCACACAAAAGCTTTTTTAACAAGATATTCACTGCCACTGCATTAGTAAAAATTTCCTTTTCATGGAAGAATATCTGCATTCAGGACAAATTACACATAATTGGAAGCTATGGAGGATAAGAGAGGAAAATCACTTGTAATAGCTCTTCAAATTCAAATGGGCAATGCAAACAATCATAGCAGGTATTTGCTCCAGTTCTGTTAGAAAAAAAAAATGCAGAAAGAAATTATATGGCAATCCTGGGGGAGAGGAAACATAATTTACAAAGAGAAAGTGTACAGTTTTATGGCCAGGAGGACAGCAGCACTGAAAATGAACACCCTGACATAGGTTCATTCTTCTTTTAAGTCCTGCCAATCCATATCTCCATTGAAATTTTAAAGGACACCTATGTAGTCTCAGAGGAAACAGAGTAAGAAAAATATACAGCCCAAAAGGAAGCCACATATTATTGTGGGGTTGGGGGGGGTTATCCTTGGTAAGTCCCTTCTCAGAAAAAATGCTGTGAAGGTGAGTAAAACCTTCCTGACTAGTCACAACCACCTGTTTACTTCCTACTGAATCACAGACAAAGTACAAAAAGGAAGAAAACATTTTTTAAACACTCAATTAAATAAGTTTTTTTTTTAAAGGCATTAGTTAGAAACTGTATTTAAATTAAACTTGATTATAGGCTAACAAAGAACAACCACAACAGTGCTACATATACATGATATAGAAAATCTTTCCCCATGGATCCTGTGGCTTTCCTAATGAGATACAAACTCAGCCACATATAACAACGGAAATAAGGCTCACTGGAGACAAGAAAAAAGTGTGTCCCAGAGAGGGAAAAGTCTGCATACGAACACATAGCAGGTAACTTGCCACAAAAATTCTGCTGTGTTTAATTTATAGTCCATATTTTAGTCTGTATTTTCTATACAGTATCAGTGAATAAGGAAAGGAGTTTTCAGCTACATTTGCATCGAACATGCCAGCTATTTGTCAGGAAATGTCAAAAATCATACGCTCAACTTACAGAATCAAATTTCCATCCCATAAAAAATGAAATTACAGTACAGAGCAATAAGTTGCTTTTTTAAGCACTGGAAGTAATGCGGTTTGATTTTTCACTCATTAGTGCCCTAGATTTACTAGGAGTTTTTTCTCATAGACTCATTTCTGCATGACTGTTCTCTCCCATCTCTAGTAAGATGGGAATTTATATTGTAACCCTTCCCTTCATCAGGGAAGTCACAGGTCTTTTTCCTACTTATCTAACAACAGTTTCAGAACTTGCCAGCTTTCAATCACTGTTGTGATTGTGCCTGTTAAAAAGACACAAATCTGGCCAGTTAAAAAAAATATTGATAAAGAAACAGACTAAAAGAGAAACAAAAGTGTTGGTACACATATAAAAATTTTCCTTAGTACATCAGGATAAAACCCAGAGCAATTAGTAGAAAAAAATAACAGAATTAGAAGAAGAACACATGCATCATTTGGGATGCATCGGTTGGGATGACAAGCAGAAACCAGAAGGTCTAAGTTCAAATAAACACCATAGAGAGTTGGCATCTGCATGAAACCACTGTATATTTGCAGTTACTTTTTCATTTCTCTTTTGCATTCCCTCAGTGTCGAGCAGAAAAGGATTTTGGTGAATGCTCATTGACAAACTGTAGAGCAGGATCTCAGCGTCTGGAGAAGCAGATATTGAGAAGGTCTGGCCAGCTAGAAAAACTTCACGACAGAACTTTACAAAGTGGCAGCAGAGGAAAGTGAGGGAGTGATCAGGCAAAGCAGAAGAAGCTGAGAAGCCAGAACCAACACAGGCTTTCTGTAACAGGGATGCTGAGGACTAGGGGATCTGAGCTGGGTCTCCATCCTGCCCTGACAGGCTGAGAAACCCTCCCTATTTCCCAAATACTCTAAGTACTGAACCATAAGCTGAGTAGGAGAAATGCAATTTTGAGAACATCTGTTTACCTGTGCTAAAAATCGAATGCTAGCATTTTCGGTTTAAAAAAAAAAAAAAAGTTAATCTCTGGTCACATTTAAAATTTGGAAGTTATAATAAAACCATTTTCAGCATGCAGTATTAAAAATGCTAAGAATCCAATCAGCTTTTTATTTACATCTGTCATGCCAGTGCAGTATGCACCATCATGTCCTAGGGATGCTTCAACACTGACACAACTGCTGCTGAACATTATGACAAACCACCACAACATTCCAGAGCATGTTCTTTGTCCTGTTGGGGGAAAAATTAAAATACAGTTGCTCTGGTTCTAACTCACATCAGATTTCACTTCTTCTGTAAATGAGTAAACAAAACGATATCGATCTTGGCTGTTACATCAGTCAAGAGCTTTGATATTTCACAAGGGGCCCACGCTTATAAACAAAAGAGGGAAAAAAGCATATAATCTGTCAGCTTGGCTATCAAGAGAGTTAATTCAAGTTTCTCTGATTTGGGGAGGTATTTTAATATTTCCTAGCATAACTAAACACAATGGAAGAAAACTCCAAAGCACCCAAGTTTGGGTCCAGGCTCTTATGACACTAGACTATGTCCATAGATGCTCAATCTCAGCCCTTCTCTTCCATCAGTCCTGAGTTTCTATCACATTGTTTGTAATGATCCTCTTCAAACTTGAATGATGAAAGTGCACATTTTGCAAATGACACCTCAGCCAATCTGCCCCATCTGCACGAAAGACGACAAATGATTTCACTCTTTAGGCATTCAAAATAAAATGCACATGCGGCAAATTCCAAGCTGGCAGGAAAATCCAGTCATTAAAAAAGTGATTTGTTTTCTACAATTGCAAACACAAAGGCTCCATTTATTTCCAATGCCATAAAGAAAATGAACTGTTATATTTTTTTTAAACAACCACAGCCCGGACATATTGCAAATGCTTTAATTTCAAAAATACTAACTGGCAAATTAGAGTCTAAATAGCTTTTCTAAAGTGGTACCGTTTTAGATACAGTTTCCAGATTGATTTCATCACTTTGCCCTACAGGAAAAGGTTTTATCATCTTCTGCATATACTGTAATGATGTCTATTTCTTGCTGGTGTCACTAAATTTAAGAAGAAATCTAGGATATGTGAATTTTAAATAAAATTATACTCATTAACAAGAAAATATATATTACATTATGGGAGCCTGAAAAAAAAACAATCTACATTTCTATTAACATATTTATTGTCTCTGTCATTCTGTCTTTCCTACTTTCTCTTCATAAAAGAGAAGAAGGGAAATAGAACAGCAAATTAAGAAAATAGCAAACATAACTGGTATAGCCCCATCCTAAGAAAGCCTGTGACCATGATCAACTTTACACTAAATGAGCTGCTTAATTGGACTCACCAGGACTATTCCCTATACAAAACATAAGTACCTGCATAATTCTTTCCAGGATCACAATTATGTAAGGGTCATCTGTAATGAAAATAAAACTACCTCCTTTTTTTTTTTTTGCCCCCCCCCAACTTCTTAATCTGCGTTTATTTTTGTGGCTATAGCAACACCTGGTGGACAAATAGCAAAATGCACATCTATCATACGATAAAAATACTTGTATTTTAAAATATAACCTGCTTTAATTGCTCTTGCTTTTTTTAAAGTTAAAAAAAACAAAAAACAACAATAAAAATCCATCTTGGATAATTCTTGATAACTTTAAAGTTACTACATCGCTTATAAATGCTTTTTATTCTTACCTTTTCCTCTCTCATTTGACCTCTCAGGTAAGTGCTTGTGTACTATGACGTGCTGGTCATGGTCTATCAGTGAACACAGGCCCACTTTGACAAAAATGTACAAATACCCCATAAATACCAAAGTTGCACAGTTAAGCAGTTAAAAAATTAGAACCTACCATAAATAAAGTTGTAAAGTTATAGTTAGGAGAACAAAAAGAACTCCTGCAGGTTTTCTCTCGACAGAATCAAAGCCTAAGAAGAACTCACACCCCCAAAATAACCACTGAAGGGCAAGTTAGCATGCTAGGGTGGCTGACATTCTTTCCTGCTTCACTCATCTCCTCTATGCTTTTTTCTGACTTTGATGTAATTGCTTTCTCCTCTTTCATATTCCTTTTACTAAAATATCTGCGTTATAGGAATATCCGTTTAGAACCAGCAAGAAAGTATTTAATGATAAGAGTCAAATACAGCTGTAACTGTATTTGCTAAAATTGCTCACTGCTGAGGTTGGCTTGGAGTGAATTCCAAAGGGCTGGGGACATATGAATATATTGGCTAAAATGACAACTTACTGCCCAAGTGAAAGAGGAGCCAAGAAGGAGAGGTGCTTTGCTGGATCTTGTTGTCATCAACAAGGAGGAGCTGGTGGGGAATGTGAAGCACAAGGGCAGCTTTGGCTGCAGTGACCATGAAACGGTGAAGTTCAATATCCTTAGGGCAGCCAGGAGGCTGCACAGCAAGCTGGCTTCCCTGGACTTCAGGCAAAAGGATTTGCATCTCTTCATGGATCTGCTTGGGAGAATACCATGGGATAAAGCCCCAGAGGGAAGAGGCACCCAAGAAAGACAGCTAATATTCGAGGATAACCTCCTCTAAGCCTAGGAGTAATGCATCCCAACAGAGAGGAAGTTGGGCAAAAATGTCAGGATGCCTGCATGGATAAGCAGCTCCTGGACAAACTGAAACATAAAAGAGAACCCTACAGAGGGTAGGTACTTTCCTACTTACTAGCAGGAAAGAAGCATATCCAACACACAACCACACACAAAAAGTATTCTGAATTTACATGACTCAGGTATTGTTTTTGCTGACAAACTCAACACCCCCAAAGCTCCAAAATGGGGGACTTGCCAAAACGTCCTTAAAGTTCATTACTGTTGCTTTCATTTTACATGGCAAGTGTAACTACTCCAGCTTCACAAATAACAATACGAGGTAGTGTCATCTTAGGCACGCAGAGAGAAATTCAGAGCATTTTGGTGAGAGCAGGCAGGGTTCTGGATCCAATCAAAGTATCTGTGGAAGACACCTGCAGTCATCCACCAACTCCAGGGTCATTCATTGGGACATTATACACACCAAGGTTTATCAACTGGTTGTGCTTTCAGTGACTTTAAAAGCCTTGACATAACCATTGAAAACTTGCAAGCATAGATAGGAAATTAACTTGGAAATCAAAAATAAGCAATCCAATGCAAGCATCTCTGTATGTGTACATAAGACATGTATGACAAGCCTTGATAGGGATAGTATTTTTCATTTAATCAGATAATATAATCAACAGGCAACTTTTGGGGCACGAAGCCTCTCCTATGAGTGTGAAGTAGGAACAACACTTTTGAAGACTAAACACAAATTACTACTGTAACTGGGATTCTAGTCACACATGTGCTAGTAAGGTTGCTACCCACGGAAAGAGTATCGGTACCTATCTAGAAGGTGCTAAGTTAATATGAGAAAAAGGTTGTTATACACCAAGAGGGAAGCCTGAGGTAGATTTTATTCTGTGGAATACCAAGTTGCTAACAGGATGGGAAAAAAATTGTCATACCTGATTTCACTCCTAGCATGGTATACCTGGCTGACTTGCGAGCTGCATTTCCCCAGCTGGTCTTCATAGGCGTCCCTGGAAGCTTTTACTCCTTCACCAGCACATCCAGGTGCCCAGCTCCCGTGCAGCCCTGACAGAGGAAAGGTCTTCTGCCCCGGCCTCGCTGCCTCACGTCCGAAGGCTGTGCTGATGTCCACGACACATGCTTTACAACACACACGCACGCACGGGCTGTAGAAGCAGCTGCGGGTTCTTCGTCCCTTAGCGCCCTTTGCCCGCCGTCCTGCAAAGCGCAGGCACAGCGCTCACGGAGCCAAGTCAGACTTAGAAGGGGAGGGTGCCCACGGACAAAGTGTTTAAATGTAACTTTAAACTCTGCTTGTTTTATTTTCCCGCTCAAATTCCGCGTGCAGCACCCTCCACGTGCGACGACCGAAGCCCGGTGTCGCCGGTGCCCGCCCACAGCCGGGCGGAGGAAGGGCCGCGGCCCCGGGGCTTCCGCC
>VZTF01004373.1:746673-828670 GCA_013397755.1 Cnemophilus loriae | reverse complement strand
TCCCCGCGCCCCGACATGGCGGAGTATTCCTGCGTCAAATCCACCAAGCTCGTCCTCAAAGGCTCCAAAGAGAAGAGGTGAGGAGCGGGCTGCCCGCCGCGCAGCCCCTGCCCCGCGCTGCGGCAGCCGCAGGGGCCAGGAGCCGCGGCGGGGCTGGCGTAGGAGGCCGGGCGGGGTGAGGCCGGGCCGGCCCTTCCCTCCGGCCGGGGACACCCCCGGGCTCCCCGGCAGGGCAGGGCAGGGGGTCGGGCTGGCAGCCCCGGGCTCCCGGCCGGGGTCAGTGACCCGCTCCCACCTGGGCGGGAGGCCGTGCGGGGCAAGGGCTGGGTTGGCGGCTCCTTCTCATTTATTTGCATCTCCTCTTGCAGCAAGAAGAAGCACAAGGAAAAGAAAAGGAAAAGGGAAGAGGATGCAGCAGAGCAGCTCGATATTGTTGGTGAGCTGCTTTCCAGGAGTTACGTGACAGTATGGAAACTGTAGGAGATGTGGCAGAAGCTAAAGAGGTCGTTCTAGGACTTTGTAAAGCAAGTGTAACCACTGTAGAGTGTATAACTTTTCTCATAACATGTTATTTGTATATTGGGATCTTCCAAATGGAACTCGTGACACCAATGGGATGGATTCAGATTTTTATAAGTCATTTTGAAAAAGTGTTATTATCTTAATCAGGTAGGAAATATCTGTAAGACTGTATACAAGGAGAAAATTTTATTGTTCAAAAAATGTAAAAGTCATAATTCTAACTTGTGCACATGGGAAGGGCTACCTTTAACTTTGGTGGAATTCTGTAGGAGTCAAGTGTTCAAACCCAGATGGGTTTGAACAACTGAGGTCTAAGGATTGCAGCTCACATATTTAACAGCAAGATGAAATAGTATCTCTGCTTCTGTTGTGCTGGAGAATGTAATAAATGGATATGACCCCAAAACTGTGGAAGACTGATCCAGAGAGAAAAAAATATTTTCCTTGCAAGGTGTATCTTTGCTGTATCAGCTGAATGAATCAGCTTGGTCTGTGGACTAACACAAAGAAGGGATAAAGCACAGGAGCTTGTAACTAGGGGTGACAGCAGGTAGGAGAGCAGGACTTTCTGAAAAAGCAGCAGCGACACCATTAAATTGGCTCTGGACTATAAAATAATGCACAAAGATTGTGAGACAGTAATAGCAATTTTACCTTTGTATTTCCATGTGTTCTCTGAAACTTTAAATTCTAATCTCTTGAGCTACTGTAATCAGAAGTTGTGATTACTCTGTTAATAAACTGTCATGGTTTTGTATTACAGGAAACTGGTGGGCTGTCAGTAATTTTGGTGAAATTACAGGAACTATAGCTATAGAAATGGATAAAGGAGCTTATATCCATGCCCTCGACAATGGCTTGTTTACACTTGGAGCACCACATAAAGGTTTGTTCCAGGAAATTTGAAAATAATAGAGTTTTAATAATGAAGTGCCTAAAAGCATAGAACTAGGATCTCTTCAAGGCAAGCAGTGTTACAGCTAAAAGCAGTTTACTACAGAAAATGCAATAATTCTAGCCGAAGCGTGCAGATGACTTAAACCTAATGACTGCCAATCAGTTTCACTCATCTAGTTTCATGCTGGCTTATGTGTGCAATAAATTGAACTGCATTGGAGATGATTACCTGTTAAAGGCCATACCACTTGCCAGATAAAAAGCAGTATAATTTTTATTAAAACTTATAAAATGTTTATGGTGTCACTTGAAGAGTGAAATTCAAGGTAGATGAGTTTTAATGTTTATTGCTGCATCCTTGTCTTAATAAACTTGTTCTGTTACTTCACAAGAGGACTACTAATGTGCTGGGATAATTAATTTGTTCTTCAAATTTGAGAGCCATGACTCTGACACGGATTGTTCCAGAACCCTGACAGCGTGTTTCATCTCCAGAGTGAGATCAGAACAACAGTGGCCATATTCTCTTATTTTGGTTTTGAGGGGTGGAAAAGCCAGTAGCTTTTAGGATGCTGAGCTGAGTTACCATAGCTGAACCATAATGCATTTTGTTATGAAAGAAGTAACATTACAAGGAGATTAAGGTTTTCAAAGCCAGCAGGAGAATTACAAAGCATTGTCAACTATAAATTTCTTTACTTGAGGATCATCTTTATTTTGTGTCTTGTTTTATGCACTCTAAATATATGAACATAAATGAGCACCTGCATTGCTTTTTTAAAAGTGAATACTCAAAAAGGACTTTTTAAAGAAGTACTTTACATAGTATTTAGCAGTGGTCAATGTTTAATTCTTTTTGATACTGCAGTGTTAATAGGCTAAAATATTTTATGTTTATACTTCATACTTAACTAATGGAAAATTCATTCCTCAGATGATGAAGGCCCTAGTCCTCCTGAACAGTTTACAGCAGTAAAGTTGTCTGACACAAGGTAATTACTGTAATGTTTCAAGTTTTGATACTTGTTATCTTTGGATTTTGTGAGAGCACATTTTAATACTCTTTCAAAATACATTGTCTACTACTAAAAGTGTTTGTGATGGGTTGGGTATGGTGAATTAAAAACACTCTGTTGTTCTCCTACATTTTCTCTTTGAGGATTGCTCTCAAGTCTGGTTACGGCAAATATCTTGGTATAAATTCGGACGGACTTGTTGTTGGACGTTCCGATGCAATAGGATCAAGAGAGCAGTGGGAACCTGTCTTCCAAGATGTAAGCTGTTTGGAATAGTTTATTTAATGTTGCTAGTGTTTGACTGTATTTTGAGTTAGTCTACGTAGATGGTTTTTGTCTATGAAGTAAAAGCCTTTTGCAATCTCCTTCATATTGTAACTTACGATTTTCCAACTGCAATGCATTTACTGTAATTGAAAGTTTTTAAAATACTTCAATAGCTGCATTTTGGCAGCTATAAGCATCTTAAAAATGAAGGAGCCAGCAGGTCTGCTGGCTAGCTATTGAAGCATCCATACATAAAAGAATTAAATCCATTTATAGAGACTTTTGGTTTATTGTAGAGGATAAATGTTATAAATCAAGGATTATATAAAACGTCATTATTCTTACAATGTGTGATATTGTTTCTGCAGAGGAAAATGGCATTACTAGCAGCAAACAGCCGTTTTATTAGATGTAATGAAGAGGGGGACATAGAAGCCAAAAGCAAAACTGCAGGGGAAGAAGAAATGATAAAGGTAATCTGTATCTTCTACAGTTAATACAGGTTAGGCAGGAATACTCAAACAAGCAGGTGTCTGTGTGCTACGATTTCCTGTTAATTCAGTTATAATTGCTTCCTATACACTGTCAAGTGCTCTGGCCACAAGAAAGGTAAATGAGTTCCAGAGCTGCATAAATTCTCTCAGTACTTCCTGTAGAGATAAGAAGATACTTTACCACTAAGGAGGACAAAAGAGTCTATGTGATCTTCCAGGTAGTTCTAAACATCTTGGGACAGAAGAGAGGAATTATGACTAAATCAGGCACAGAAAAGGGTTTACCAGAATGATCCAGAAGGGTGATCTTTTAAGAGAATCTAAAAAGACTAGCTTGACTTTATCTGAACATGGAAAATATATGTGTCTCTCCAAACAGAGATAGGTGTCTAACTAGTCAGAACAATAATATTTTTAAGTCAATCTCTAAATTGTCCCTGCCAAAACTAAGAACTGTAAGAGTGCTCCTTTGAGAGGAAGGCAATTATGTCTTACCGTAGCACTTACCATTCCCCATATTTCGGGCAGCTCTTACGTTTGTTGGGGCTCCCCGGCAGGGACCAGTTCGGAAACTGTGAACTGGAAAAGTCGCTGTGAACTTGAAAAGTCACTGTGACTCTCATTCTGTTATGAAGGATATGCAGTCATCTTTAACCTGTAACTTACAATTTTTAAAATATAGGCATTTTCTAGTGTGTTTTGGTTGTTTTTTCTTTTTCCTTTCAATTATTAGATTCGTACTTGTGCCGAAAGAGAAGCTAAGAAGAAAGATGAAGTTCCACAAGAAGACAAAGGAAACGTTAAACAGTGTGAAATCAATTACGTGTACGTACTTTAGAGCTGGTAACAGGCTCAAGTACCTTTTTTCACTTCTAATCGGAGCCATCTTTGGTGGAAGAGCCAAACGCCCATCCAGCCTTTCCCTCACTTTTCCTCAGCAGGACAAGGGAAGAAAACAGGATGAGAAAGCTCATTGGTTGAGATGCTGTACCAGATACTGTCCCAGGGTTGACTGGTGAAAAATTAATTAAATTTATTTCCTTTTAAATGGATTTAAGTACTGAGAGACAAAAATTAAAAACACCACCTTTCCTTGTCCCATCTCCCAGGCTCAGCTTCACTCCAGACTCTTCTACCCGCTCCTCCAAGCCGGATGGGCTATGGGTCAATACACAGTGGTTTCTTTCAGCCACTCCTTTCCTTTCCCACTTTTCCCCTGCTCTAGCATGGTCTTATTCATTGGCTGGAAGGTAATACCTGCTCCAGGCCCTAAAGCATCTCCTTCCTCTCCTTCTCTGTGCTAGATGTTCATGCTGCCATTTTGCACTTTTAGGGGTTTTCCTTCTCTGCCTGTGTGGCGTTTTGCCTTACCTTAAATATGTTTTCATTGGCTGTGTCCTGTAGTGGATGTCTTGAGAGCCAGCTCTGTCCAGCACAGGACAGCCTCTGGCCTTTTCTCACAGAGAAAACCCCTGCAGCTTCCCTACTGTCAGCACCTTGCAACTGCATCCAGTACACTTTTGCTCTCTGATTTCTTATGCTAGTAGTTGAAGAAGGGGCTCTTTAGAATTTGTAACCACTTCATGCTAGTCACATGGGGGCTCATTCCTGCTTAGACTGCCAAAAAAATAAAACCTGAATAGTTTTCACCATTTTTACAGAAGCTTTAGTGCAACCCTAGTAATGGGATGGTTTGCTGGGTTTTATTAGGTCAGTTATCTGCTGCTTTAATAGGAGCTAAGATTCTTACCACAGCTGCTGTTGTGTTGGAAAACAAAATTTTAAAGAAGTTTCAGTTCTTTACTATTTTTCTTCCCCCTTACAGGAAGAAATTCCAAAGTTTTCAAGACAAAAAGCTTAAAATAAGCAAAGAAGATACAAAAGCCCTTAGAAAAGCCAGGAAAGAAGGCACTTTTCATGAAATGCTGCTTGACAGGTACTTCAAAGTACTAGAAATAATGTATTGATTAAAAAGCTACTGGGAGATGATGGAATTACAGTAAACCTGGGGTACAAAAGAGGGCTAGATTTCAGGAGGCTGGGTTCCTCAGCATTTTTCCACTGGTGAGTGTTGAGCCTGAGTCCTGGGGGTTTCCACCTTTTCTTTTTTTTTTTTTTTTTTAAATCTGGATTTTCAATTCTTTAGCTGAAGATTGCAGGTTTGAATTACCTGTAAATTAGTTCTTTTGGAAATCTTTAACTGGGTTATTCAGTTTGTTTAGTACAGAGTTGTTGAGAGATTAATCTTTGTAATCATGAAAATTTTTAACATTTTTCTATACCTATGGTACCAGAACATTTTGGAGAGGCAGAAGTTGCTTTTTAAAGAGGAATAGTGTTTATTAAGGACAGTCTGCACATTATCTAGTGGGAATTTTTTTTTTTCCCCTGAGCTGAGACTAAAGAAACTCCCTTGAATTTTTAAAGCCTTTTATGTCAGTATATAGTATAAATATTCGGATTAATTCAGTGGGTGGAATGCAGAAAACTTTCTGATAATTGCAAATGATGTGAGAACACTCCTGGGCTCTCACAAGTGGTCAGCTTCAGATCACACTGAATCTGAATTCCGTTGCTCAGAGGAGACAAAACGCAATCATGGTGATTTGAAGGGAAAGTCAAGGTTAACTTTAGACACTGTAGTTCTGTTTCCTTAGGAAAACAAAGTTAATTAATGAATCCAAGGTGTTGTTAGGCCTTTATATGTGCTTTGAAGTAGTTTAAGAAAAATTGCTTTCATTGCATTCTTAACACTTTGAGGCATATAAAACACCCAGGTGTAATTGCATTTGTTCTTAATCTAAATGTTGTTTCATTCACTCTTTCCCTACAGGAGAGCTAAAGTGAAAGCAGATAGATACTGCAAGTGATGTCCAGCTGGTCCATTTTCTTCTGCAACTTTGATGGCAACGTTAAATTGAAAATGAGTAAAATATTTTATAATTGTTTTTTATTTAAGGTGTTTTTTAAGTATCTTCAGAATTATATTAAAATTTTCTCAAATATGAATAACCCAGTTATAAAATGTTATTAACTGTATCACTTTGGAATATTTGGCTTGTATTAAGGGAATGGCTCCAAGAAAAATTAAAGGTATATCAATTAACAATGGTAAGCTATTTGCCATATAACTTAAGCCCTGGGAGACACTGATTTAGTCCGGAGAGAAAGCTCCGTGGCTTTTAGTTGCCTTCAGAACAAAATCTAGAAATAAATAGATGGTTGTTGGCAAATGTTCCTGGCCAGAGTCTGAGGAGTTCTTGGATAAAAATGCAGCACATAAAAATGCAGCTGGGAGGTGTGCTATGGAAGAGAGGGAGAAAAAAAGTTATTAATTTTTCTCCAGAGCTCCTTAATTTGGTCTAGGACTGGGGATTAGGGCTCATTAACTAGCTGTTGTTGTAGGTACCACACTACATGTCCCTACCCAGAAATGTAAGTGACTGATGTACAACGAACCATTGGGATATCACAGTCCTGGAAGTGGCCTGCTACCAAAACTACTCCCAGAAACACTGAGAAAAAGACAGCGCTGCAAGGAGCAGGCTGCGGGCCAGAGTAACTGTTTACTGGAAGTTCATTGCAGGTGTCATTGGTCCACAATCACTGTGAATCTTAAATACAGCTGAAGTGAATGCTGATGGTGGAAGTAGATGGATATTACAGCATCTGTTCTTCTTTCAAGAATACATTGTTTGAATAAAAACTTGCCTGGTAGAACCCACAAAAATGATTTACTCAAACGCAGATACACCTGGAAGCAGAAATGCATGCTCTGGTGGGGAAGGGTGCTGAAAGGACTGCTCAGCAGCAGAATAAGAGCCTGAGAATTACCCCTGAAACTGAAAGGGAATTTTCCATTTCATATTAGTGTAAATAGGAGAATACAGTGTGTTGCAAGTAGCCATAAGTGATAGTAAGGGGAAAAGGGAACTGAGAGCCATGTTTGTCACAGAGCGATGAGTAAGGGAAGTAAAAAGCAATGGCAGAGCAAATGAAATGAGACTGTCTCAAGTAGGAGAGGAAATACTAGAATTGGCAAGGGAGTGGCAGTCTTGCATAGAATAAGGGTATTTTAGTAGCAGTGGAGTTGCCCTGTATGTTCGGACTAATGATACACTAGAGTCTTGAAAAAACGTGTTCTGAGATAGCACAGAAACAGGGATGTGGGGAATTCACTAGAAATCTGGTCCCAAGAAAATGAAATCAAAGGTTTAACAAAACTGTGAAGATCAGTGTGTGTATTTAACTGTTGCTGTATGGAGTCTATTTGGATATTTTCCCCAGGGAGGTATTCATGGAGTCATCTTGAAGATACTACATCCTGGCAGTGGTGTTAACACAAGGAGCTTTAATTTAACTGAAACAGAGAAAAAAGGGGGAACTAATTTGGGCAGCCTCTACTTATGGGGGAAGGAACAGATGTGGAGAGTGGTAATACAGTACTGGATAGATGAGAATGAGAGAGCAGAAGGGTGGACATAAGTGCTAAGTATCAGTGACACCAGCTGTCAGTACAGCTAGCAAGCTAACTGTACTTCTTAAGAAGCTTTTTGAAAACTGACAGAAGAAACTTAGGTAACTAAATGGAGGGCCTAAGGTACTGGTGTGGACCCTGAAGGCAAGGCATTCTGGTAGGAACACAGCAGAATAGCCATAGGCAGAGAAGGTGACTGATGCTGGAAGATAACTATTTCTTAAACAGAATTTCTTTACCAGTGAAAGAATTAAACCAGAAGCACAAAGAGGCTTCAAAAAAGTACACTGTGTAATGTGAAAATGGCATCATTTTGTCTTCAAAGCATTTGGAAAGAGTTCTAATTTTCCAAAGTAATTGTTTATTTTCTCCTGTTAAAAATGTACTAAAGATGGTAAAGCATCTAGACAAAGATAGTAAAGTCCCTAAAAGCTGTCTGCCCCAGATACAAAAGATGAGCAAAAAGGGTTGCAAATGTTCAGAAAATAACAGGACCAGCTTAATCAGACTCTTTCTTACCATAGCTGATAATAGTATATTCGGACATCTGGAAGTAAACACAGGGCTATTGTCTTACATGTATTTGTTTTCAACCGAAAATATTTTCCAGACTCTATAGAAACTGCCTGGTCTCCTGTTCTAAAAGAACACTCCCATGAAAATCTCAAGGTTTATCCTGTTACACTGTAATTTTCCTCAGTTTCTAAATCCACAGATTGGTTCTGTGTCTTCTTTCACCAGTGCTTAATGTTTTTCTGCCTTGGTATCTAAAGTTCCGTGCAATTCACAGCTTCTCTGCGCTGGCTCCTTCCTACACAGCTGTAAGCCCTCCTCCCAAGGCTTTCCCACACTACAGCACATTTTTTATGCTTTCCTGTTTCTTAATTTTTGCAGTTCCATGCAGCTTTCCAGTCAACCTTCTGCCAAGGACTGCCCTTCTTTTTCTTGCCACCCCCACTTCATTTTGTAAGAGAGTTAATTGGACAGGCAGTTAAGTCAGGATGTAAAGACTGCATCACTTCTTTTCTCTGTGCCTAAAAACACATGACATGTCTTGGGCACTGCACAGAGCATATGAGACAAGCTAAACCCCAGGTATCCTGGAAGGTTTTGAGTACTTTTTCATGGTGCTTCCACCAACTGTTGCTGATGTACACACTCATGAAACATTCATTTGCTCCCACTAAAATGATAATGCTTATAGTAAAACGACAGTATGCACCTAGTTTGGCTGCTGGTTTGTACTTGATGTTACAACAGCCTGGTCTAGTGGAGGGTGGCCCTGCCCGTAGCAGGGGGCTTGGAGCTAGGTGATCTTTAAGGTCCCTTCCAACTCAAACCATTCTACAGTTCTATGAAATAGATACCATTTAAATAATAATTAAAAGGCAGGGCGCTTAGAGACAGATGCACCTCATGCCCTGTGTTTCTCGTTAGTCTGTATCCCCAGTTGCCCGTTTCTTGCACTCCTAAGCCGCAAGATGGAGAAAAATCCTTCCTCAACAACGCGCCTGCCTGGCATCTTTCATTACCACCCAGCCTGCCTAAAATCTCCGCAGGACAGAGAGTAATTAAAAATCGCAGTACTGCCAAAGCGAAAACTGGTGCTACGGGTTTTCTCTGCGTGTTGCCAGAGAGAGGCGACTTTATTTCAGGCTCTCCTGTGCGGAACTTGCCTTTCGTGGAAGCGCGACTGAGAACGAACTGCTGCGATTTATCGTACCTGCAGGGGCGGGGCGGTGGCGGTAGCGCACGNCGCCGCCGCCCTTCCCAACGCGGGGGCCGGGCGAGCCTCTGAATCCACGCGTGTGGGTGCGCGGCAGCGCCTCGGTGCCCCGACGGGCTCCGTGACTCGGGCACGGCTCCGGTGGCGAGCGGCGCGGCCGCGGCGGCGGGAGGGGCTGTGCCACGAGGGTGTTTTACAAGTCCTTGCTCCCTCCTGCGCTCGGTTCCGTGTGCGTCTGTAGTGTCAGTGTTGCCCTGTTACACCGCAGCAGCGATTTCCAGAAGGAAAGTTAAGAGGGGCTTGCTAAAACAGCGCACGGTTCTGAATCTGCTGAGTGTATTTGCTGCAGTTCACCCGAGGGGAGGAGCGTAGAGCAGGTGGGCTTGGGGTGTTGTTTCTTGCTCTTCCGGCTGTTTGGGGTTTTTTAAGTGAATAAGTGAAATATTTAACTTTTGGTTAAATATTTAATTTAATTTAAACAGGATTTAAATATCTCCGGGTTTCAAAATATTTTTTTGCAATCTATTTTTAAATATTTTAGGAATATACTACCTCCTTTATTCTTTAGTTTGCTCCAAGTTTGTTTTTCTTTTTAGCAAATTACATTGATTTCAGGAAAATTAGTATGGATTTTGTGAGGGGGGAGAGCTGCAGGAAAGGACTGTAGATATCTGGATGGCCCATGTTCCCTTAGTGTCTTTTCTACACAGAATTGGGCTCTTCTCTCTCCCTTCTCTCCTTCCAGTCCCATCCTACCAGCCAAGAGCAGCTTCCTAATACTACAAGCTATCTCCAGCTTAAAACACCTTCAGAATTTTAGCCAAAAGCATCCTGGACTGTGGAGTCGTAGGAGGAAGTGCCAGCTGTCAGCAGAGTAGTAGCATTAGAGCTTGATTTGCATTTGATTTCACTTGGTACATCTTTGCACTTGCACAATATCCACTGTGTATCCAGGCTGCAGGTTGTGCTGCTGTGCAGCCAGCTATTAGGCTTGGAGATTTTATTTTTGTTTGAGATGCAGGGATGCATCATTTGCTGAAGAATTCTTCCTACGTGCCTCTGGTTGGGTTCATCTCATTAACAAAGAACACGGAAGAAAAATGTCTTGAATTACATCTCAGTGGTGCAGACTGTCAGTCCCTTTAGCTTTCATTGAGGCCCCCTCAACCATACTGACCTTTGTGTCCAAACTGCAATTTAAATTGTGTTGGTCATCGTTGCTGCAGTACTGCAAGAGTACTCTTTACCTCTGTGTTCAGAAAGATGAACAGCACGGCACTCCTGCAGCACAAGAGAGTGTTGCATTGGCAACATCCCATCGGGGAAGAGGAGCAGAGAGAAAAATATGTTAGATCACAGAGTTCATAGACCAAAATATGCTGAATATAACAGATTGACTGAAAATATGGAATTCTATTTAATAGCTCAAAGAGGTAGTTTTATATTTATTTTTACATTGGAAGGTGAGAAATACAAAATACATAAATATTAAGGAGGGATGCCAGAGATGGTCTACCTCAAAAATATTTTTGAGAGTAGTAAAGAAAGTGGTGGTATTCCTTAGACTGGACAAGCTACATTCAGTCTATTTCATATTAATGGAATCAGGCTAAGTGTCAAAATAATTACTCAGCAGTCATCAAACCATGCATTAATTTTCTGTACTGCAGTCAGTAATAACTGTTACTACTTGACTTTTTTTCCAGTCCACACAATTCATCTTGACAGTTTGCTAGTTATTTGGTTTCTGTTCCACTTTTTTTTTAAAATACAATCAGTCAAAATATAAATCTTCTGTGCTGCTTCCACTTTTTATTTCCATCTTTCCCCATACCGTGTTCTACTTCTCCTCCACTGTGTTATCTTCCTGTTAGTGTTTGGTCCTGTGCTGCCACACATCTGTTTTAGTGTCATGACTCACATCTCAATTTGAAAGTTGGCAGTATATAAGATAATCAAGATATACAACCTACTGGTAACAGTAGATTTAGAAAAGCAAAACAAAGGGAGCATTAAATCACCATTCTTCAAGAATAGCTGTATTCCTCTTAGGGTGTTCAGTGCAGTTTTGAAAAGCACATTTATAGTGGTAACCTGCTGCTTGGGTCCGGCTTCCAATGGCTTTTTCTTGGGGGCCACCTCTGGCTTGTCACATTGGAAACTGAAGGTGATTCTGTCATGCTGGAAGGATGTTCCTGCTTTTCCTGCTTTTCTTGGACAGCATTTATTGTTCTTCTTCCAGTGTCAAACCTCTGCAGAGAGGAAAACCTCGCTGACCACAGTAGGAACTTCATAGCTGCTTATTTCACGCTGGTTATAAAAAGTGCTTGATGGTTTTTCTGCTGCTGCAAGGAAATTCTTTAGGTGTCTTTTTTTTTTTATTAATCTTCTCAGAAAGCTTTGCAGTTAATCTTTAGCTGGTTGCAAAAGATAACAATTTTTTTGTTCCACATTAGAACTTTGTGTGAAAAAAACAAAACGACCAAACACCTCACTTCCAGTTTTCTGATTGTCTTGACATCTGTTTAAGTTGCTGCCTATGTGCCAGAGTAAGTAAGCCATGCAAGGAGCTGCTGCAGTCACTTGGTTTGTTCTCGCTGGAGAAGAGACTGAGGGGAGACCTCATTGGAGTCTACAGCTCCTCACAAGGGGAAGCACAGGGCAGGCACTGATGTCTTCTTGTTGCTGATCAACAATAAGACCTGAGGGAATGGCCTGAAGCTATGTCAGGGGAGGTTTAAATTGAATATTAGGGAAAGGTTTTTCTCCGAGGGTGGTTGGGCACTGCCTGTCAGAGATCGAGATGCATTTGGACAGTGTTCTCAGGCACATAGTGTGACTCTTGGACTTGTCCTGTGCAGGGCCAGGAGGTGGATTTGATGATCCTTGTGGGTCCCTTCTTATTCAAGATATTCTGTGATTCTATGATGTGATAGTTAACCTAAAGAAACAGTTAATAATCTCTAATTTCTTCAGATATCTCAATCAATGCTAGCAGTTTTGAAAGATGTACAGGTTGTTTTAGGAATTACTGGCTTCTTTACTTTGCTTTATACATAGACAGGTGAGAAATCTGAAAATACCACATGTAAGGAGGGAACATTTTCTCTGTTCTCTCTCCCTTTAACTGTTGCTTTCCTCACCTTTTTCGTGGCTGAGGCTGCAAAGCACTGGGAAGATAAAAATAGCTGCAGATACAGGATTAAAATCTCAGTGGAAGGTGCCAGGAGTGACATAACGTTTAGCACCTTTAGCTTAAAATCCTCTGAAATCAGTTTTGCACAGGTGCCACTGTTTCCTCCCCAGTGAGCATGGGCTCTATTGACAGTGCAACTGAATTCTCATCCATTTTGGATAACTTTTTTGTTAGAAGCCGTATCTGTCAGGAAACATATTTTGAGAGAGTTACTTCCTGAAGATCCAAATCTGTACCTCCACTGCAGTAGGATGTGTATGTAATGTCACTTTTTTCTGATGGATTTTAGTATTGCAGGATGGAAAATTGCACAAGACAGTTGCATCAATATGGTTAAGCATTTGTCTGGCTTTGCACAAAACCTCTGACTTTTGTTGCCTAATTAGTCATCTGATATTCCTCCTACCCTTCTTGTTTTAACACTTCCTCTCTTCGAAAATTAAATGGCCTTTTGTTCCTTGTTATTAAATGGACTTTTTGTTCCAACTGTGTAAAGGCTGGAACTACATTGCAGTGAAATCTAAGAAACAGCTGCTGGTCCTATACTTTCATCTCATGTGTTGGAAAACCAAAATTCATCTCGTGCTTTTTCCCAGCAACTGGAAAGAGTACAAAGAGATAACATTATAACACACAGAAATCAATCCCAATTTAGAACTGCTGTTTCCGGTTGTAACAAATTAGGCCAGTGTTTAAAGTTGGTGGCATTGTGTAAGACATCATGTTTTCTATAGTAATGCATTAAAAACAAATAATGAGATGAGCCCAAAGAGAGCAGTGACGTTAGTTAACTTCTTTGTCCCAGTTACGTAGGTGCTGGAGATGTTGTCACAGTTTTCACTGGACCCAGAATGCATTATAAGGACACACTAGTAATCTAATTAATACAGCCTAATAAATATTGGAAATCAAGGGTGGGGAGGAAGGGAAGTGCTGGAAGGACCGCTCCTTAATTTTGTTTGTGTTCTGTCTCCCAAACACTTGTGCTTTGGGACCTTTTCTGCGGGCTCCTGGAACAGCACATTTACCTTTCCTTTTTCCTAGTGAGATATATTATGCTCTAAGGAGCTTACTGAACTTCTCACGTAGTTTCGGGACCAAATCTGGCCTGCTCTCAACTGGCTTGAAGCACAAGTGCAGGTGGCCAGTAGGCATTTGCTCGTATGTCACAAAACATAGAATTATAATTGTGGCTTGTATATGCATATGTTTATGTATTTATATGCATACTTTATGTAATTGATGGAAAAACACCCTTGCATTCACTTTGACTATGCTTAAAATAGTTCTCAAATTTTCATTTGTAACTAGCCGTGCTCCCAGTAATGAAGGTATATTTTTTAGTTACGTTCCTGAATTGCACCCCACACAACGTTTAGCACCACTTCATCAACACTTTTCCACACTGAATCCAAAGTCGTGCCGTAGCACTCATTCCACCAGCTGAGGGATTGCCCAGAATTCATTATGCTTTCTCTGCCCCAGCTGCATGGTGCAGCTTAACACTGAACATAATTAGGAATGGCACTATAAAATGGGATTATGAATTGGACGAACAGAACAGACTGGTCCATACTAAGATCTAAGGTTCCTGAACTTGTATATGGAATATGCTTTTGAAGTGCTCTTCATTAAATCACATGGAGTAAAGATATATATGGTTTGTATATTTATCATACCCTTGTGCTTGCCCTGCACTACATTAGACAAGTTGTCTGAAGGTCGGTCAGATGGCATGGGGAAGTTGCTGCTGGTCCCTCCTCTTCTATTTTCCACTTTCCAAAGTCCCAAGACTTTGCATTAACTGACTAGTCCTAAAGGTTTAAGTCAAAACTAAGTCTACTAGAATAATAGTGTTTTAACAAAGAAGCAAAATAGTAATGTTTCACTGTCTTTACAGTATGGAGAAGAGTGCAGGAGTAAAATGTACCCTCCTTCAGGACCAACGTAAGTAATCTAATTCAGCTTGTCTAGCAAAGTATAGAGAAGTTGTGATTTGCAAGTCTGAACAGGGTTTTTTCTTGAAACTTGTTCCTGTTGCAGGTCTACAAAATACTAGTTACAGGTGGGAAGCATCTATTTTGTCAAATGTTTTTTCAGAGCCATCTTTAAATTTGATCTCTGGTGTTCATCTCTCAGGTTCAAAGGGAATATACCCACATATGTCATAAATCTTGATTTACCTCCCAGCAAAAGGTGGGATGACTTGATGCGCGACAAAAAGACAGAGGTAAGAAATGCAGAGATTGCTCTGAAGCTTAGCAGATATAAAACTAGCACGTAGCCTTTTATTTTGAGAAAAGTTTTAAAAGGAATACATGTGCTAAAACTGTCTGAAAGGGATAATATTTCCAGTTGACTTTTCTAATATGATTGCAGTCCAAAATAATGGCTTGAGTAAATTTTTTTTCTGTTAAACACTTAAGCTAGCAGCATCAAGTGTAAAGACAAGGGTGTTTGGGATGTAGAGGTTTAAAAACCAGTGTGCCATAAACAAGTGTGTGCCATTCCATTTATCAAATCTCCTTAGTTGTGAAGTGGTGCACAATGAAAAGGGAGCAATGCACCAAAGGAACAGCCTTGGTAAACTGAAGTGAAACTGAGGCAGCATCCTTTCTCTGCACCTCACTACTTCTCTCACAATAATTCATGAAATGAAGAAATGGCAAAGGGAGAAATTAAGAACTTCTGCCCTTTTCAGGAATGCTGGTTGTAGCACTGCTGTTTACATAGCACAAATAATTTTTTTTAATATTTGAGCCTATTTCAAACTACTTGAAACAGCTGTTCTGAAGATGGCTGAAAATTCAGTTTAGCAATTTTTAATTTCTCAAACAAGGCCAGAGCTTTTTGCTATATCCCTGAGGACTTCGGCCCTTCCACACTGAAAGCCAGACAAATTCTACTTACGTGCTAATATTTATTTTAAAAGTCTCATTTAAGCCAGTGGGCGTTGGAAGCTTCAGGTTTCACCTTAAATTCTGAAGAGTTTTATCTCTTGCATACTTTGGAGTTAGATCACATGGAGTGGAACTCTTATTTGCAACATTCACGTGTTGCAAATGGAAAGCATGTGCTTTAATAAGAAATTTATTGAGTATTTTTGTCTTCAGTAACATCAGTGCTTAAGCAAAGAGCTTGAAATTAACAGATTGAAATACAGAAGAGTGAAGAGTATTGAAATGTGATCAAAGGATCAGAAGATGAGGATGGCTTTCCTGTAATTTGTTATTTCTGGTAGAAGGAGACATTGGAACTAATCTAGAAAGTTACTTGAACAGAGCTTGAAGAGTGATTCTAGTGGGGAGTTGGGGGTGTTTTTCTCACCAAGAATATGGTATTTAGGGCTTTATTTAAATATGTATTTTTCTCAACAAAGTGTTTTTTTCAAAAGTCTGTCAAGGAGTTCTGTTAGCATTCTAGCAATTCGTATGCTTAAGATCTTCTATTCAATAAAAGCCCTTGCTCTTTTTAGCTGAAGACTGTGGTCCAGCATATTAAAGATATAGCAAATACCTTCTTCCCCAGTGGCAAAGTTGTTGACATAGTGGATAACAAAATAGTAAGTATTTTCAGCTTAATTATTTTATTACTGGATGCTCTGACTACAGAATTAGAATGCTTCTAAATCTGGCAATTAAGAACTTTCAAAGTTCTTAATTTACAAGTTGTGAATTCCACTTCCAGAACAGAACAAAAATGCTATTTTAAAGAGTCACTCTGAAATTTTGCCTTCTTGTCTACTCTGAATGACTCTGAAACCATCAAACAAAAAATGCACGTCTCTTCCTCCTCTAATTTTTCCCAAGATCTTTTAAGGTTTGGATTAGTAACACTAGACAAATATGCTACTGACTTAGTTACTGTAGCAGAACACTTGACTGAAATTTTTTTACCGTGTTCCACTTCTTTTAAACAGTAGAGTAAAATCAGGTTTTGAAAACTGTAATAAATGTCTGATTACAGGGACAACTTTGACCAGGCTTCACCTTAAAAATTAATTTTGATTCTGATTAAAGTAAGCTTTGGCATGGACCAGGGGAAAGCAGTGTAGGGTTAGAGACAGCTTTTAATAGATACGAGTCCTACTTCACTCTTCCATCTGTTGCTGCTAAAGAGAGACTGTGCTCACGTCCACTGCTCACGTCAGTGTTTCGATAAGTAAGAGTTTTACTTTGCTTAAGTATGTACTTGTCTTCCAAGGATTCTGCAAACATCCTCAGGTTCTACTGGCTGCAGAGAAATTAAACACTCAGTAGTTGTGAGAAAAGTGAGACATTTGTTATAAGTAACAAAATAGTGTTAATTTGAACACTTATCGTACAAAACTTTTCCTTTCAGGCTCATCTGACTGCCACACTTCCTTATCCTTTCAATGAAGAACTCCAAGGGATTGCAAATTCGTCTGGGATTCCTTTGGGTAACAGTTTCCAACACTTTATTAACATAGTGGAAAGCTAGGAATACAGGCTCATTTAAAATTAGTCTGTTTACCAATCTGCAGTTAATTTTAGTCATCTGTGACTTTAACAAATCATTAATTAAGTAGTTAAAGCAATAAATTACATCTCACACTAAACAAAAACAGTGTTTTAGAGGAGAATGGAATAAATCCCATAAGCCTTTTATCAGGCTGGGACTTCTCTGTAGAGCTATAAGTTCTCACTCCTAGGTTTTGGGAACTGGAGCAAGTCTCAGCTCCTGTGCACCAAAATTTGAGGGAATCCTTTATTCTTCTTGGTTTTGCACTCAGCTGTGTGTCTGCTGTTGACACATGAAGAAGGCAAGGCTTAGTTTCCTGCTGTGCTTTCTTTCCCTTGCGGTCCTTGCCATGTCCTTCTGCCTTCCCTTTGTACCTCCTGCAAAAGAATGCCATTCCAGGTGAGGAGTAGGCACCGAGTCCTTCCAGAAATGAGACAGAGAAGGACTACTGCCTGTTTGCACTGCTTTCCTCATACAGGAGCAGCATACCTGCTGCTAGTCAGCAGCTCTTACGTGGCAGTAGTGTGGCAGCTTTCTTCTTTAACGTGAACTTTATAGCTTGTTTGGAAGTTTCCAGAGGAGGAAGTAGCAATGACTGTCAGCTTTGTTCATGGTAAGACCAAAGGTCAAGGGATTCTGATCCTTCCATTTGCCTTTCAGGAAGCTCTTGATTTTGCTGAGCCAGTCATTTTAAAGATCAAAGGAGATTTAAATTGAAATTTTTAACAGAAATATTACAGAATACTGAACTTTGCAGTATGCTTTTATCTCACCATTTTTTTTTTCTGCTCATGGCAAGTTTCAAACTATTGAACTTTGTTTCTTCTTTTTTTCTAGGGGAAATCGTTATTTTTAACATTTTTTACGAAATTTTTACTGTATGTACATCAATAGTGGCAGAAGATAAAACAGGTAATGCAATCCAAAATAGTGTTAGCAGTTTTCTTTTATGTGGAAGAGGGTCCACCTCAATTATGCAAATGCAGTCCTCCTCAACTGCAGACAAGTAGGTCTGTTAAAGAGACTAAAAGGTAATAATAATACCTAAGGACTGATAATAGAAAGGTATTCCTTGAGAAAGGGAATAAGACTTCACAATTCTCTTAGGTTTAAAAAAAAAGGACAAAAATACTTTCAAAAGATAATTTGGGTTTGGTTTTGTTGGATGGTGGGTTTTTTGTGATTGGAGGGTTGGGGGTTTTTTAATAGGTGGTATTTGTTTTTCTAGGGGAAAGAAACACCAGCTACACACCTGAAACTTTCTCAGTGCCATGCAGGATTTTGCATCTAGCTTCTAGATATTGCATGTGTATGGTGGTAGTGAAAATGGACAGTCTCTTCTAAGAAAAGAGACTATTTCATTCTCCTTCTTAGTTCTGCAGCCCTTGTCTGCACCTGTTCCAGCTTTCCAGGAAGTTTCTAAGGGATTGTCAGAGGCCTTACAAATGTCTCACTTTTAGAGGAAGCTTAAGGTGTTGCCATTGCATTGAGATAATGTGGAAAGATTTGAGGCTGAGATGGACAGCAGTTTGCAAGATTACTTGATTTCAATTATGTCAAAACACTTCTCTGACCAAAAAAACTCCATCATTATATTGTGTTTAAGAAAAGCCCGAGTAGAGAATGCTATTTACCTTGCACACTTCCCCAGGTATTTGACTGCTTACTCATTTCTTGGGTTTCTAAGCTGAAATTTGTCTATTTCTTTGGAAAATTGTATTTATTTATTTATTCTTGTATAGGGAAACTGTACCACGCCAGAAACTTGGATTTTGGACTCTTTCTGGGGTAAGTACTTAAACTTGTGATTTTTCTTTTTAAACCCAAAGAAAAAGCAAGCTGAACTTGAAATAGCTACATGCATTTTTTGAGTCTAACTGATGAACCGGATGTTCGTAAGACTGTGACAAGTAATTCTCCATTGCGTGCTGTGAAAAAAGGCTAAAATGAAAAGATCAAGATGTTCTGCTGATCTTACGTCAAACTGCCCCAAGAGCATCAAGAACAGTTGTGTTTGGTTACTTACTTTTCTTCTCAGCTCCATTTCAAACTGTCTCAAACCAAAGAATGGCCCATGTAACCTGATCTCTGAGGCACAGTATATCTTGTTCTTTACATGATGGGATGAAGCACCAGTTTTAATATATGCAGTGAAATGGGGATTGGATTGGGGCTTGGCATTTTAATGATTTCCTGCCCCCCAGTTATTGTCCTGTGCTCCACTGGCACTTCCCATCATTCATCATTTCCATACAAACTCTAAGGTTTGTTGCCCAGCGCTCATTAGTTCTCCTTTCATACCCCATGATCAGGTAGTTCAGAGTTTGCTCAGTATATTTTGTATATTTTGTAACATCACTCATCCAGATGACGCTCAATGCACAGTTAGAATTTAAATGTTCATCTTTATTAAAATTCTTACCTGCCTATTAAAAACTCACATGTTGTCAACTGTGATTCCACCAGTCCCTTGGTTTGGCTTGTGTTGGACTTCTCTCACTTGTTAGAAATACTGTGAACATGCTTACTGAAAATTTAGGAAACTTTCGTAGCTGTTCCCAGAGTCTGGATCATTTCCAGAGAATTTAACGGTCTGCTAAGTGCTCTTTATCGGACTCTTGCCTACAAACTGGTCTGGCTTATCTTACAAACTAGAATTGGTACTTCCCTTCATGTAGAGCAAATCCAGTAGTACATGGTTTCTTTTCTGCCTTTGAAAAATAAGAATTCGAGGTTTGCTGTCACAGGCAGTACCTGTGGCTGCCTTTGCCAGCAGGGAGAGAACAAAGTTACGTGTTCAAAACAAACCAGCTGCGATGGTGGTGCTGTTTAATCCTGAGCAATATATATTCTCTTGGTTCAAGCAAAACTTAGTTCTTTTCACTGCCTGCCTGTGCATTTAGACTTCTTAGTTGTTCCTTGCTGGTGCTGCTCAGGTAACTACAGAGCAGTGATGCTGGCTGACATAAGTAAGATCAGAGGACAGGCGTCACACATGGGATGTCTGCATGCTGTGAGGGGAAGCTTTAAAAACTACTGAGAGAGGGAAGTTTCAAATGCTGTACCATCTCCTGCAGGTGGGATGTTAAAAATAATTCCTGGACGTTAACTCGGGACCTGAAGCCTTTGGTGGTACTCTTGGACTTTCAGAGAAACAACAAAACAGTGTTCAAGTCCACAAATTTTGCAGGATACATAGGCATGGTGTCTGGAGTCAAACCAGTAAGTATGGGGATGGGCCTTGTCAATTTGTTACAAATGCTTCAGACTTTCCTTTTGTATTTAAATTTTTCTGCTTTCATGCTCTGCCTTGGGATGTTCTTTCAGTAAATGATCTCTTAATTGTTCTGGTGCACAGCATAGCTACTTGAAGACAGATAAAAGAAAACAATGCTGGACCCTTCCTTCTGAAAGGAGATTGCCTAAATGAAATGTTTCTGTTTGGACAATTCTTGAAAACAGCACTGAATTTCAAATATGAACAGGAGTGAATACAAAGTGCTGAAGTGGTTAGTTTCTTGCTGGCTAATAGATACTGCTCTGGTCCCAGAGGTGAAACAGCACACTTGTGCTATTTAATTCTTTCTCCAATCCTTCTTGGAAAAGGCAGTCCTACCTTTTAAGATTTTTTTGTTGGGTTTTTGTTTAATAGGCACCTGAAATCTGGGGTTTATATACATCTTAAAAACCAGCAGTACGGAACTGTATCAGGGTGTCCAGCTTACCACAACTCCTTTTCTACATGCTCTATCTTCTATTATCGTTAGTCTTTCTTCTTGTAGAGCATTTCTGGCATAAATCCCTGCATTGTATCCATTTATTTTTGTCTTCTGCTCAAATAAATTGGGAAGATTCCATTCTGAAAATGATGCAGTGTAGCTGAATTCAGTTCCTGTCTGAAACTAGTTGGAGAAGACTGAGATTTGAGTTTGGATTCTGTGTTCCAAGTAGCATGGACTGCACTGTGTGCAGCTTCATGGCCATGCAAATAGCAGTAACCTGTCAGGGTGTACTTAGCACTGGGACTTAAAAATCTGCCTTCAAACTAGAATAGTACTCAAGTGGTCTGAGAAGAAGGTGACATACAGCAGGGAAAGGAAAACTGCTAATTCGGTGATGCAACACAGACCAAGAGGAAAAAATGGCCACAGGCTTTACTTACTTACCATAAAAGCATGCCTTGCTGATTGCTCTGCCAGGTCAGAAAACTCATTTCTACTTATTCAAGCCATGAGAAATTAGGTTCTTCTCTACATGAGCTTGATCTTGCACTCTGTTACTCAAAGGGGAAGAGTCTTAACAAACAAGAAGCTCAATTGACATCTAAATTGCAGTGCTGCCTCTTGTTTATTACTGGTATTCATGGGCTGGCAATGGCTGAAGGTTGGCTTGTTTAATGCTTTTCAGAACTTGTTCACTCTGACAATGAATGAGCGTTTCAGTCTTGATGGTGGTTATGTGGGTGAGTAATGCTCATTTCTTTCATTATTTCTGCACAAGTTTTCCAGACCTTGGGCATACCAGTTATCTTAATAAACAGGCACACAAATGGTGAAAAGATTGCAGATGAGTAAAATAAACCACAGCTCATTTTAAAACCAGCTGTGGAAGTTAGAATAGCATGAGTGAACTGTCTGAAAACAAACTATTGTAATCAGTGATATTTTGCAGGAATCTTCGAATGGTTTCTTGGTAGAAGAGATGGTATGTGGATGGGCTTCCTTACAAGAACAGTATTAGAGAATGCTACAAGGTATTCCCTCTCCCTCTACATATTATGCCCCTTTATTCTGCTTTGCTTTCAACTAGCATGAATAATGTAGATGTATGCTTAATATCCAGTGACATAGATACCTTCCTAGTGGCCTTAACGTTAAATAGTTCTGGTGTTGCTAGTACTCTGGAGCACGAGGCAAGGCATCACACATGATCCCTCAGATTTTTTTCTCAGATTTCTTTTCTTCCTGATGAGCCTGTTGGTATCTAAATGTGTAACAGCATTCAGCATCAAAGTCCATCCAACAGGTACTAGTACATTGTAGGAAGTAAGCAGAAACAAAGCTGTTATGTAATAAATCAATTCTGTGGAATATGACACAGTATGTCATCATTTCACTCATGTTTTAAGTGTAGAAAAAGTGCAAAGAGCAGCTCTAAACAATCATACTTTAAGTACAAAATTAGAAGCTTTGCTTAAATGTGTTCCTTTATCGTGATCCTGTCTCCTCATATGTGCATGAAAGGGGAAGAAAGGCTTAACTCCCCCAACTTTTCCGGGGTCTGTGAAACTTGCTCTGCAGTACTTGAACCATTTATAGCATTTAATAGTCCAACACTATCTTATCCACAGTTACCAGGATGCAAAAGACAGACTGGCAAAAACAAGACTGCTGGCTCCAGCTTACTTTATTCTGGGTGGAAAAAGTTCTGGAGAAGGGTGTGTGATAACTCGATCCAGGACAGCTGCTCTGGATATCTGGGAGTGAGTATGCTTGACCTGACACGTGACTCAGTCTTCAGAAGAGGACGGGTTCCACCAATAATTGTGTGCTCTGTTTCTTGTGACTTCTGTTGTACAAGAACTCACTTCTTTACCATCCTTGAAAAATACCACAGCAAGCGTAAAAAATGATCCATCCATATATAGTATATACTGTATATGTGGACTTAGTGTATACTTAGAGAAGCAAAACACAAACTTAGACCTCTTTTCCAGCCTTGATATCAAGAAGGGCACGTGGTACGTGTTAGAAACAAACTACGATCGCTGGAAGCCTCCACTGGTACTGGATAATCGTAGAGGACCTGCAATGAAATGCCTGAACCAGACAACACAAGAGGTAAACATCCTCCAAATACCTCGTATCCTGCTGGTTTGAAACTTGCCAGTTACAATACTGACCTGACACAGCCAGGAGCATTCAAGTTATTTTCAAGCACAGCTGTAATGACAGAAGCGGCTGACGATTTTGTGATAACTTGTCTCTGCTTCTGGATTATAAGAAGCTGGCTCTTTACATGGGGGAGGTTTGTGGGTTTTTTGTTTTTTCATTTGTTGATTTGTTTGGGGTTTTTTGGAGTATTGTTTTGTTTTTTGGTTTGGGTTTTGGTGGTGGTGGTGGTTTTAGGGAGGATTGGGTTTGGGGGATTCTTTTTGGTTTGGTTTGTTGTTTTGTTTGTTTGTTTGTTTTGTTTTGGGTTTCTTTTCATCTAGGTGGGTTTCCTGAAAGTATTTTCAGCAGCTGCATATGCAGGAGGGTACACCCAGAGATACCTTGAGAAAGACTTGTGGTGTTTCCAGGGCAGTTTTTACCAGTGAAATTCAAACACACACTCTCAAGCAGGAAACTCACTTAAGTGGGCCATGCTCTACTAAGATGTGATCTGCTCAAATTTTTGCAGCCCACATTCTTCTGGTATCAAGGTGTTATGGGTATCTTGTACTCTTAAAGCTGTACCTTGTTATTTAGTTGAGGTGTAAAAAGGTTAGTTCTCACCATTTACATTAACAGGTTAATGTCCTTTAACATCAGTGTATTATTTTCTTTCAGAATCTCTCCCTACCAGCAATTTATGATGTTCTCTCCACAAAGCCTGTCCTCAATAAGGTAATGCTTCTGTTTTTGCAGGAAGTTTAGAGTGGGGGGCAGACCACTAACTACTGTACATCTAAGGAGGAGGCTTCAGTGGTATATTCAGGGGTTTTTTTAGGTGAAAACATGAATGTAAAAACAAAACAGATTTCACATTACTTTGTAAAAGCAAAATGTAATTGCTGGGATAGCTATTTTCCAAAGCTATTTTCCTACAGCTTTAAAACTCTGAGTAGCCTGAGCCCTTTCCTCATAGCTGGCCCTGGTTTGAGGCAGCAGCTGCTCTGCAGACATCTTGAGGACCCTTCTAACCAGAATTAACGTATGATCTATGCCTTTGTAATTCACATAAAACAAGTTAATGTACCTCATGATTTAGGCATACTACAGGCACATTATTCTTGCAACACAAGAGGTTTTAGTCTGAAGTTTTGGTGTTTGGGAAAAAAAAACTGAAGGAAGGAGTTTTTAAGAGTTTTTGAATGATGATGTTTAGTTCCTGTGTTAAGTGGAGGCAGTATTCTTGACTGAGGACACAGATAATTCATACTTGTACATTGTTGACAAAAGAAGGGAAAAGCTCATTTTAGTAGAACGGTTCAGCTGTATCAGAGAGAGTTTTTCACTAATTCCTGTAATGTGGCTCATTTTCTTTTTTTCTTCTTCCTCCCCCATGCCTGTTAGCTGACTGTGTGCACAACGCTGATGGAGGTGTATAGTGGCCATACAGAGACTTACCTGCGGGAATGCCCAGATCCCTGCAGTCCTTGGTAGCCCTGTACCTCTCCTGTGTTGGAAGCTGCTTGTCCGAATTGGCAGTCCTCCATGAAAAAATGCTTCTGGAAAGAGATTACTCACTCTAACTCCTTTCTTCGGAAATCTAATGGCTCTATAGAAATGGCAAAGTGCTTCTAACAATGAAGGACCCTATCTCACAGCAGACTTTCTTGCTTCGTAGCCAGCAGTTCTGCTGACAGGAAATGTATCCTCATGAGTGTCTGGTGTGATTGCAGCCATTTCTGCCAAATGAGTTCAGCAGTTAGTTCTAGGTCTCTTCAGTCTTGGCAGTATTCTTGGTTTGTTGTTGGTTAGGGGTTTGTTAATTACTGTTTCTTGGTTTGGTTTATTTAGATTAAAATCCTTCTACAGAGCACAAGTTATAATGGTAACTACCAAGCATCGGAAAAGTTGGGTATAAGAAGACCATCTGGGACAATACAATTCTGTTATTCTTTCATAAGCACTTAAGATTAATTGCTGTTGTTCTGTTATAATATGAGGATATGTCTGATATGCCCTTTTATAAAATAACCTATCAAGTGTCATATTTAGTCACAGAAACAAGGTCTTGGGGAAATATCTGAAACAAGATCTGAGCCAAGAATGTCTTGCCACTAATTTATAGCTCTTTTGCTGAAGCTCTTTCTTGGCCTGTTAATAAATGTGGGTTTTTAATACAGATTTTTCTGTCCTATCAAAAAAAAAATACTAATACAATAAAGAAAAATTACTTTCTGTGACCAAAGTACATATGTACTGATTTCATACTTCAGTCTAAGACATTATGCATGTTAGATACCACATGGCATAAACTGCTTTCATTTCCAGATAGACTGTGTCTGAAAAACTGTATCTGAGTTCTGATTTTGTAAACTGGTAGTTAGAGCTGTTTTCATGATAGGGTAATTGGGTTGTTTTGGGAGGATTTTGGTTGATTGGTTGGGTTTTTTGAAAGTGAGGAAAGGAAGCTAAGTCAGATAACACCATTGTCTGGAATTCAAGTTAAGAAAAAAAGGTTCTTTAGAGAGAAGTAGTAGCACCTTAATATCCTAGGAAGCAGATAATGCTGGAGGCAGGAGTTTCATCTGTGCCACTGGCTGCATTGCTGGGACTAGCTTGCCTTCCAACTCTTGTGTTTCCTAACACAAAAAGAGAAGACACTGCAGAGTGAGCTTAGGGGCTGGGATGTTAAGTGGTTCCCTTATAATCTTTTCTTAACCCCCCTAGGAAAGAGGTGCTCTTCATTTCCCATTGCGCTAGGAATTCAAAGTTGCCAGTAGCGTAAGCGAAGTGTTTGCTCTCTCTTTGGTGTCTGCAGAGACAGTATTACATAAGGCATTCCAATTAAAACCTGCAAGTTCATGGCATCCAGTCACAACGGGACTCTTGATAGCCAGGACATGCAGAACAGTATTAGTGTAATGCAGAAGTTGAGAACACTATAGCTTCCTGTTCCAAACACTAAAGGGTATTAAAAGATTATTTCCCCATAATTAGAAATTTAACACTAAGAAGTCTACAGAAGGGGAATCAAGTGATTGCCCAAAATAATCTCTTCAGGGAAGAACTATGGGGATTCCCTAACACTGGACACTTAAGAGTCAGCTGAACAGTGTGCTGGGCCTTCTTGTCTAGATTGGGCTTTTGCCAAAAAGATTGGACCAGCTAATCCTGGAGATTCCTTTCACCTCAGTGTTTTATGGTTAAAAGATAACCTTTAATCATCCCTTGTTTCAGTAGCCAGGTTACCATTTTACTGCAAACTCGGTTTTTGTTAGAGGCTCTCCTTCCAACAGCGTTGGAAGAAGCGGGGACAACAGGAATGCTATTTACCAAATAACTGTAGCAGCTGATAAAGAAACACGGCTTCTGGTTGAAGAAAATAAAGCACTGATACTCTAGGCCTTAGAACAATGCCTGTAGTAGCACAGCAAGAGGCAATTCAGGGGGATGCAACACTGACAAATTCAGAACACACAGAAATCAACATCCCACTATGTAAACTGATGTTAAACCAGAGCCAGTCTAGTTGTACATCTAATTTCTTTATTAATTGAAGTATGCAAGCAGAAGTGTGTTAGCATGACTGTACTACCAGGGTCCCTTTTTAATCTTAACCATGAATATTGAACCTGTGTAAGCCAAATATAACAACACAATTTAAATTAGTGAAAAATGCATGTGTGAAATGCATCTCCTGGGCCATTTGCTTCATAAAAGACAATTAAACCAAGTCAGATGTTGCAATCTGTACTGTGAAGAGCCCATCATAGATTTCTGAGTGCACACCTCGGTCTGGTAGGGGATTGTTCGGATTTATGTGGAATGAAGTTGTGTAACAGCCATAATCAAATTACTTTGTCATTTAAAAATAAGTTTACTTGCTTAATTAGTCTTGTCCCACTTTAGCATATGTAGAACAAGGCAGTGTAGACTATTTACAGTTATTAGGTAATGTCCCTTGTGCAAGACAATCCACATTTCCACACTTGAAATTGCTTTACAATTGCAAAAGGACAGCTCAATTCCATGGATGTCTGTCCAGAGCCTGAATGCCTATGCTGGTATTGACCAAAATAAACAAAGCTATTTAAAAACAAAACCCCCAACAACTCTGTCTTACTGTGTCTGCCTTAATACACAAAAAGTGATGAATGTGATTAATTGCTTATTGATTTAACCTTCACCTGTCAAGTCTGAAAGTTTTCTTAAGCCAGATGAAAAGTTTAATTTGCTTTTGTTACAGATAGACATATCTATTTTTAATGTCAGTTTACTGCCTTCCCCCTGCTGCTGCTGCTCTAGGCACAGTGTTGGAAGCTAAGACCATTTCACTGAAGAAATATCTGCAGCTACTTGCAAACATGTTGATTAGCTGCCTTTTATTTTACATAGACACAATCACAATGGGTGTTTTTTCATATTAATTCGCTGCACACGTAGTTGAGATACCTCACAAACACCGAGGGGGTGGTCTGATCACTTTTTCTTAGGTTTGTTTTTTTCCCAGGTCAAGTAACCAGCCATATGTATTTTTACTCTTCAGGTTTACGTAAGAGATTTATGCAGCTTTCCTAATTCTGCTGTGAAAAACAATCAAATTGTTGAAAAAAAAAAAAAGAAGTCAATATGTAAGCAACAAGAAATAGATACTTACTTTTTGATTATTACTTCATAGCCTAGTTCGAGGAAAAACAGCCTCAGTCTTAGCTTCTAGCAGATTTACTGTTTATGAAGATACAAAGAGTTAATCCAGTTCACTGTAAACTAGATGAAACAAGGTGTTACAGAAGAGACCAAGCTGTTTGGGTGCTGGCATTTAAATGCCAAATAAAAAAAATAAAAGTCAGTTTGCCAAGAAAATTTTTCACCTTTACAGTTTCAGGAACCCATGCAGTGAAGCTCTATACAATTTCAGAGGAAGAAAGAATGTCATCTCCCATGTTAAAAAGCAAAATTTTGGCACTTAGCGAGGACAGGAGAATGCAGGAATTTGAATCTTATCAAAATCAAGCAGTAGTTCTGGGACACACATGCAAGTGAGTTTGCATTAGAGTCAATTACAAGTCAAGGCTTTGCTTAGAAGCAAAACTCCAGAGAAGGGCCCATAGAGGTCCTGGCAAGTACCTGCAAGGAAAGCAGCAAGAGTAAATAAAAGATTTTCAGTGGAGTGAGCAGGCATGATGGAGAGTGGATGGACAAGGAGCAGCTGAGAGCTTCAGGCAAGCTCCACAACTAACAATGAAATACTCCTTCCTCCCAGCACAAACACATGTCCCACTCTCACACAGCCAGCTGTTTGGGCTACAGGTGCAAGGAGAAAGAAATGCAAAGAAAAAGCTTGGATTTCACCTTAGTGGCTAGCAGGAGCAGGCAAATGACCTGCTTATGGCATGGATCATCAGATGGACTCTTCTGCTTTTGGAGGACCAGAATTGTTGGTGAGAAGGACACACCCAAGCTCTCTGAGCCATAAAACGTCTCATCCTTTGGACCAGAAGAACAAGATGAGCCAGGAGTAAAGCTCAATCAAAGAAGTGGCACAAACCACAGTTTGCCTTGAGAAGAAAACTCGAGAGATTTATGCATTTTGTAAGAAGCTGCCTTTGACTGTTAAAAGAGTGGAAACTGAACATACCAGTTGGCCAAAGGCTGTGATCAAGAACCAAGCAGACCATGCAGTTGTTCCCTTGAGCTCTGCCTACCAGTTTTTCAGACCATTGTAACTTGGCAGAAACAAAGATTTTAAAGGTCTTTTGTAACTATGTCTGCTCCCACACAGTTACTTAGAAGAGAAGGACAATAATTATAAAGGAGTTATCCTGTTTACATACCAAGATGCACTGTACTCAGGACATTTTCTGATCTACAGTGAATCAGCTTTGAATTACATTAATTGTATATGGGACAATCTCAGGCTAATTTGTTTTGCAAAGTTTGTTCTCCTAGCTCAATGGTTACACATGAGCAGTAGAAGGATCCCAGTAGTGAGACTGCCTCTGCTGGGGATTCTGCATTTAACGTAATTCCAGTCTTTGCTTAATGTTTTGTACTATTAGTCTTGCCTTTCTTTTAATCATGCTAAGTTTTCTCTATTTGGCAGATACACAGTGTAGAAAAAAAAAACATCCCTAGGTTTTTTCTTCTTTATATTTCAGTGAAAACGGGTCATCTCAGTAAGAAAGTTTGGGGTTTTGGTTTTTTGTTGTTTTTTTTTTTTGTCTGCAATAAAAAAGATTAGATCACAAGCATTGAGTTGTAGCAAAGTGCTGCACTGCCATCTTGTTTTTAAAGTGGAACTTTAATTCCGGTACCTGGAGGTGTTTGGATTAGACATAGTCTTTTCTCAGGCTACACCCACCATCTGAATTGCACCAGTATTTAAACCTTTGAGTAGTTACATATAATTTGTATCAGCTTAATTTCCACAATGCTACATTAGCATTCCTGCAAGACATGTACATGCACCATCCCCTGAGAGGTGGAAACAGTTCTCTTAAGACGGCCATATCCAGCTCCATGAACCTTCATGCCTTCTGTGTGAACCAAGTGGGAAAAAGAAGTAAAAGTGACTGGATGGAAAGGAGAAAACAGGGAAGGGAAAAAAAAAGAAAGAAAGGAGCAGGAGCCAGTGTCAGGAAACGTCCGAGGAAAGAGAAGTAAAACAGCACAAGAAGACAGACAATAGTGGCAGGCTATGAAGATCTGGCAACTGCAGTATGTTCCTCTACTGACCCTTCCTTTGCTGTCAGCTGAATCCCCAACCAAAATGTGCCTCCTCATCTGCAGCAACTGCTGTTACCACATATTTTCAAATTATGCTGAGAGACCGTACATCTAAACTGACTAAGAAAAAAATATTTAAATTAAAAATACATATTATCTCAAACAACTGTTCTTCAGATTTAAAATCGAGATAAATTGCATTAAAAGTATACTCAGGCTGTGAAGTGGCCAGAAGCATAGAAGCCATTAATTCCCCTTTGTTTTTGAATCAGATACAGTCTCTTTGTATGATCCCAAAATTCCCTTTACAAAGATCTCTTGTTTCACTCAGTGGACAGGATGGACTGCGTTCCTGTGATGAATGAGAACAGCATAACAAAGGAGAAACCTGTTCCAGTTTTCAGGACAGTAAATAAGACAGTGCCTTGCAAGGGAAGGGATGATGTTACAGACCAAGCACATCTCAGTACCTACTGGGTCCACTAAATTCTCACCCCAGTTCTGCCAGGTGCTGCACAGGCAGCCCAGTAGGTTGTGGTGTCTAGCCTGGTACCCAGTCTGTGATACCAGGGGTTGTATTTTGGAAGTACTGATCACAATTGAGACAGCAGGAGCTATGCTGCAATCATATAAAGTACTGTAAAGTGAATCCTAATTTTTTTACATCTCAGTTCAGGCTCTCAGAATTATCCAGCAGTCTTGATTTCAAACTCTGTACCTCAGAGCTCCATATGTAACGCAGGCACAATATTCTCTTACTTTTCTCATTATCAGGGAGATAAACTAATGCAAAAAGTCTAAAGCTGTCAAAGAAAGTTGATTTTGTTTCACCTCAGCAAGACTTCAAGGATCATGGAAAGGAGGGCACCATAGGGAAACTGATAAAAAAATTAATCATTTCAATGCAAAGTTTGGATGGTTCACAAAATAAGCAGGGCTCAGAGCCACACACTGAATGCTGAACATGGACACCCCCATGTTGGCTGAGGCAGAGACTTTGTGAAAGGGCTAGCACAGGGAAAAAGAGGAGAGATGGGACTGTGTGTTTAAGAGCCCTGTGAGCACAGGGCAGCAGGTTATGTATGGGTACTTACTATGATTCTGGCTTTTATTTTTTAAACTGAGGCCTGGTATCAGTTGATGAGGAGAATGCAAGATGCAGCAGCTTCGATGTGTCTGTGCGAGAAAAAGAGACAACAAAGGAACTTAACACAGATCCTATTTACTCAAGGTGTGCACCACAACTTCCCACCACACCATCTGCACCAGCCTCTGCTCTGCCAACGGGTCAAGTGTACCACATTTGCTTTGTGAAGGTCTTCCCTATACCTTTTCCCCCCAAAGTAGCAACCCACTTATTTTCTCGTCCAACCTCTGATCAGACTCTATATTTATTTCTTCCTCCTGAGGCTGCTTAGTTGATTATCTGCCTCCTTTCTATCAAGCAGCCTACAAGTGCAGTGCATGCCCATACCACTCTAGATAAACATCCCAGCCACCCAAACAGGTTTGAAAGGAAGCCAAGTGACTTTGCCTATCCTCGTCTCAAGCTCCCTCTTTCAATAATGTCTGTGTTACACAACATCAGAACAACATACCTGCTCAAATCCTGCTTCCCACGGCCCTTGGTGCCAAGGCTACCTGCAGTCTGAAATACCTTCTTAGACCACACTTTATTTTTGCTTTTTCTTTGGCTTGGCTCTGAGTGTGCAGAGCTGAGCCAGCACGTCTATCTGCTACAAGGGGGTTAGCTGTCCTTGCCGAAGGAGTTGTCAGCCACAGCATGACAGGTGACAGCCGTTTCCTGTTTCTGAAAGCAGTGTTACCAGCCACACCATCCCTCTCCTTAATTTAGAAAGCCATTTTGTTGTCATCTGGTTCTACACTTTCACGTGCAGGCTGAGGGCTGTAACAGGAATAACAGCACAGGAATTACACGACGCTTCTGCTGTTCAAACCACTCAGCAAGGAAACCCACAGGAACTGTCTATTGTAAACATTTCCCACAGACTAAACCCAACAGGTAGCAGCAAGCAGTCTTGCTCCCCTGCCTTGTCTAGTGTAACATGACACCAAAGGAGCATGCTTAAGAACCACTATATGGAATGAGGTATATCTGTTTAACTTTACCCTTGTGGACATTCTACATTTGCAGTTGAAGGTTTACGCCAATTATACTTCTCAGCTCTGAGTATCTGCCAAGTGGATTTTTATTAATGGGGGGGAGAGAAAAAAAAAAAGCAATAGCAGGATTTTTCTCAGCATGAGGGATGAAAACAGTCCCTGCTACTATAAATTACAAGCAAGAGCAGAGCTAATCTCAGGGATTTTTTTTACAGTCACCTCTTCTTGCAGTTTCTAAAAAGCAGTCTCAAACCTTTGAAGTTTTCAGATGTAATTCCTGCTTACAACTGCTAAAATATGAGGGGTTTTTGTCTGGTATCCACCAATTCTCAGAGGCACTACCTTCTGTAGTGACATTACAGATGCCAGTCCCACAACATGTCCTATGCAGACAAACACCCACACCTTGAGTCCTCAATGGACCCACGTGCCTGGTAAGTCAGAGTCAGAAATCCAGCAACAAACAGCAGTAGCAAAAGCACAGTACATGCTGCAACACATACAATGGAGATGTAAGTCTTGTCACTACAAAACACCAGCCTCCACTGTGCATATATAAAAAAAAATTCTGAAAGAGGGACATATTTGAGATTTGATGATTGCATTCCTAATAAAAATCAGTATTTTAACCCTGTACTGTACAATGTCTGACAACCTTATTTCAACATTGTTTTTAAACAGAGATGTCTAACCCATAAAATAGCATACCATCCTTTGTCTTCTAGAAAAGTACAGTGAAACACTGATCTTTCTTTCCTTTTGAAGACATCAACCCCCTAAAAGGATTAATAAGTAAAAATACAGGAACTAGTAAACATTCCAGCTTTTCCTTTAAGATATTAAAGTTTCTAGTTTGGTTTGGTTCTGAAAGCTTCTAAACAAATTATGTAAATTACCTATACTAAATGCTTGGTTCACAACAACAACAACAAAAAGAGTTAATGATTATGTTACTTTTAGTCTTCTAAAGTTATGCTAATGAAAGCACTAATCAAAGATTGCAGTCACATTTTCAGTCCTTGCCTGTTGTAGGTGGATTTCATTGAGCAATAAGATTTATAGCTTCATCATGACACAATGTATATAAGGCTGCACTCATTTGGCTGCTAATGAAATGTGATTTGGGGACTCTTGCAGCAGCTGGGTGATGATTAGGGCTTATCACAGATAGGTCTAGGAAAAGGTGGGGAAATATTTAAGCTTGTTTTGCAGCTGCTTTGAGCTCTTAGGAAAGGAGCAACTTCTCTACAGTATCAGCCTGAAGTTTTCTGCCCATATAAGAGAGGTAATGATAAGGTTTTTAACTGATTTGCAAGTGATAGGGTTATATGAAGTCTGATAAAATCCTACCAAATCCTTCTGGTTTAGTGCCTTTTCAATTGTGAGATGGATACTTTGTCTGCTCAGTCAACTCAAAAAAATGTTAATTAAGCAACTGGCTTCAGAGAAACCTTGCAGAACTTGCTCTATATGATGCCTCTTGACTTGAAATTCTGCTTTTAATAGTTGCCTGCTGGCACAATAAGCAACTCTGTGTAGGTTTCCCACAGCAAAAAGGGGATCCTGAATGTAGTTTCTGCTTATGGGGATGGCTCCATACTAACTATAAGCAGAAGGGCCACTCAAACATCTAAGTTACTGAATAATTTTTAAAATAATCAATGTAATAAAAAGGTAGCTCCTACCCTCATAAAAATAAATACTTTAAAAGCAGAGGAAGTTTGAAGTTAAACTCTGACTTCTGGAATATCTTGTCCATACATGGCATCAGCTGGGGGAAAGAAAGGGGAAAAAAAAATCTATGTGAGTAGTAAAATACTTGTCTCCTTAACACAGACTGTAGCTCAGCTGCAGAGCAGATTTCTATTTAAAGCCCTTTTTACTGCAGGGAGCTACACACTTCCTACTCCTCTCTTTGGTAAGGGTGGTCTCCAGCTCCTCTTAAAAGAGAACTGCTGCTTGTCAACTGAAAACTACACGATAGCTTTTAAAAATCAGTAGTTTTCATGAACTGTGAGATTTCAGATTGGGTGATTAAAAGATGGAGAGGTTTTTCAGAGTGGATTAGAGAAATAAAACCTCAAATATAGCAAAGCGTGGTAGAAAAAAAGCTTCCCCCTGTTTTTATTTTAAGTTATTTTTATTATAAAATACATACAATTTTGATTCTTTTGTGGACTAAAGGAAGATTTCTTGAGGGGGTTGTTTTTTCCATGAATGTCTCTTATTCAGGTCAAATTCAGTCATTTTTGTAAAAGAAAGCCATTTCCTTTTCTATTGAACCAAAAGCCTGCATATTTAAAATTCCCCTGCAAAAGGACAGTGGGTTGCATGGATTTGTTTTTGAAAAACACTGCTCACTTGTATCCCAGAATATGGTCATGATATTTAAAGTATGTGTTTAGGTATGGTAGGGAGGAAGGTTAGGCTTTATTGTATGAGTGTGGTGGGGGTTTTTGTGTTTTGTGGGATTTCTGTGTGTTTGGTTGTTTGGTTTTTTTCTTTCCATGACTATTTTACATGGTTGTAAGACTGTACCTGACAAGCTTTCAACATCACGGTGCTCAGAAACACTTCAGAGTAGTGCTTGCTTTAGAGATGCAAGTACGCAGTGCCAGTCTGAGATAAGGAGTCATCCAGAGAACTGACAGGTCAGCAAACCTCACACTTACAGTTCAGGTCCTCCTTCTTCTCTAATGATGTTACCTACTTATCACACTCCTTTTGAAATCATTTCATTCTGTATTTGACTTAGGGTAAGAAAAAACAGTCATGAGAGCTGTACCTAATGCAAGTCCTTTAAGTGTCAGCATTCTGCTGACATTAGCCCAGAACAAGGTGAAGAAAGGGCTTTGCTCTTTTGTTGAATACTGCCACAATCCAACTGGCAGTCATATGACACTAACCCACACAGAGGGCACCCCAGCCCTTTCTGAAATGTTATCCCAGACCAACGCACATGAGCAGTACCGCTTCCAATACAGATGCTGGGCCTGCACGTGGCGCTCCTCAGCGAGGCTGGGCTGGGTTACAGAATTCCGTGATGGCTGCTTTCCTTTGGGCCTGTACTGGAGGCTACAGTGCCTCCACTGTGTGGACTCTGCCCAGTGTGGAAGGACAAGGCTCAGTGCTCTCCAGAGCACTTTCCTAAGGAAACTCAAAGCCATGCTCCTCTTCTCTGGAATTGGCTGACACTATCTATCCTTCCTTACTGCTAACTATAAAGCACTGCACAGAAAAAATTTCAAAATTAGGCCAGAAAGAGGAAGAAAGAGAAGCATAAGTTGGCATATTTTTCTGTGGATTAAATTTGTTAAGCCCCTTTTGAGGATGAGGGCAAAGGAGAAGTGAAAGAGTAACATAACAATTTTTTTTAAGTGCTTATTCATGAAGGCGTTTGTCAAAAAGCACAGAAATACTGCTCTTAGTCTGGGGAAGATTGTCAAGGAACAGACTGATATTCCCAAAGCTTCTCTCCTTACTGTTGTTAAATTTAACTCTCTTGGAACGGAAGAATTTAGGTTAGGAGGAGGATCTGGAGGCCATCTGGTCCCTTGCTCGTGGAAAAATGACCCTTAAAGCCATGTCAGTCTGCTTTGGCTCTTGTCCTGTTGAAGTACAGAGACTCAACCTCTTTCCTAGGCGGCCCCTTCCAGTGTTCCCTCACTTTTCCTGCAGGAATTTTAGGTCAGTGTGGTGCTATTGCCTTCAGGGTTTCCAGACTCAGACCAGCAGGTTTCCATTGTCTTTATTTTCCAGAGGTGCACCATGTGAAGTGCAAATTTAATTATGGCCTAAGTACTAGGCTAGTGCAAGTGGTTTTGTTTGTTTAACTAGGATTCCTGATAAAGGTTCCCTGGAAGCTCTGGCAGCAATCTGTAGTTACCTGGGCTCGAGCTTTACCACCCACTGCAGTGGGTGCCAGGGCTGGAATGTACTGTGCCATAACATGCCATCCTCTACCAGCCCAGCTCCTGACCCAGTGGCTACACCAGCATTCTGGCTGTGCATTGCATGGCTCACTGCAAAGCAATCTGGCTAGAGGCTGTGGTGTCAAATACTACTGTAGGATTTTAGCATGCCTCAAAGAAGGGAATTGGGATGTAGCTTTGTTGAAACACACCTTAGTTTTTTTTCTTCTCCCTCCTTACAAATAATAAATGGTTAGGACAGTTGAGCTGATTAAAATTAGTTACATTCTAGTTAAAGGAATTAGGAATATGGCCAGAAGCCCTATTTCTACAGGGCAGAAGGGCACTAAGGGACAAAGTGTGCTACCCCAAACGCCTTGTGCTGAGGGCTCCGCTTGGAGCATCCTATGCCCCAGCTTTGCAAAATCTTTGTCTGATCACGGCAGCCAGCAGAAAAATCACAAAGAGTGTGTGAACAGGTGCTGAAATGCCTCTTGTGCCTTTGCCACTAAGGCAGATAAAATTTCAACTAAGATTTCTTGTCCTGAGCTTTATTTTTGAAGGTTTTGCTTTTACTTCAGCTTTTACCTGGCTGGCTTTGAATGCAAACAGGCAGACCTAGACATGCAAGTTAAATGTGCTGTCTTCTGTAGGGAGGATTATGAATTTTCTGTAACATGTTTTCCTAGATATCTTCTGTGGATTTTTACACAAGAGGATATGAATATTTCATGTGTAGCCAATGTACTTCAAGGTTAGATAATTTCTGATACCTGTTAATACCTTCCCCATCCCCAAGGCAGGTTAAGGATTTTACATCTTTCTATTCAGTGGAGACTCTTGCAGAAGTACAGCGCAGCAAATGACACGTTTTACACCTGCCTGTGAGGGCTAAGAAGGGTTCACTGCAGCTCACCTCCCTTCTCTTTGTTGTACAGCACTTCTCCACTGACAGTGGTTCAGCTCCTGATGGAGGAGCAAAACATTCCCAGTGAGGTGCCGGCAGCCCTAAAGCGCCTGGCCAAATACATAGTGCGTGGTTTCTATGGTGTGGAGTGTTCCCTGGCCCTGGATGTACTGATCCGCTACTCCTGCGTGAAAGAGGATGACTTGTTACAGCTGCTCAAGTACGAGCATAAGCAACTGCGCACTGTCCTCAACACGCTCAAGGCAGACAAGCTGGTGAAGCTGCGGATGCGAGTTGAGACGGGGCCTAACGGGAAGAGCACGAGGCACAATTACTATTACATCAATTACAAGGTGCTGGTGGATGTGGTAAAATACAAACTGGATCATGTACGTCGGAAAATAGAAGCGGATGAGCGGGATTCAACTACCAGATCCTCTTTTAAATGTCCATCATGCTCTAGCACTTACACGGACCTTGAAGTCAATCAGCTCTTTGATGCATTTACAGGTGCGTTACTCACATTGCTTATTTGCTGTTATCTTAAAGAATAACCCTGATAGCTCAAAATTGTTTCCTAAGCGAACTTTGCAACAAAAGCATGTTTGTTAAGATACGCTTCCTGTTTGCTGGTGGATGAGGGTCTGGGACAAGGCATGCTGGGAGGTGAGAGTAAGAGAAACGCTGCCTCTGTAGAACAGGCCACGCAAAAGGAAGAATAATCTTGAATATATGAGCTGGGCTTGGGAATCAGATTCTAGGCCTCATCTTTGCTTTGAACCTGGTTGAGTAATCTTAACTCATCCAAGTCTTGTGAGTCTCACTTCCTCATACGGAAATATGAACACAGTACTGGCTTTACTCTGTTTTGAATCTCTCAGTTAATTCATTTGTGTGGTCAGTTCTTCTGATGGAAGAGTTGGACAAGATGGGTAAAACCGTTTGCAGTCGCCTACTGTAATAAGCATATTGCAGCTCAGTGGCACCAGAGCTCTTCTGTCACTCCTGGGCTGGGAAGTTCAGGCTCCTCCTGGGTCAACACGACACATCCACAGCAGAAGTAATGTCAGAGCTTGTGGCTTTTTCTTCTCTAAAATCAAAATAACTAAAGAGAGTATTCTTTCAAAATGAGTCAAAAGGGCATCATAGTGCAATACATGACTCAGAGCACAGCTACTGTGCTGACATCTGGGTCATGGGATCTGCAAAGGATGCCAGAGCCAGGCAGAATGAAGTTTATATGACTAACCTAAAATGCCAATGGTGAAATTTGTGTTCTGCCAGTTAGCAAAATCATCCCTTTCTTTTAAATGGAGGGACTCTGTCAAGTTACTGAAATGCAAACATTGAGGCTGGTGATATATTTTCACAGAATAAGCTTGAAGGTTTGTTTGTTTGTTTTCCTGAAGAGATAAATATTTCAGCATATGCCTTGACTTTGACACAACTAAAACTAGGTGCTACTTATGCTTGAAAATGTCTTTTTTTTCTTACATTAAGAACTGAGAAGATGAGATTGGAGAAGAAAAAAATAAACTGATGATAGTACATGTCTATCCAGCTTAAATTTCTCCTGAGACATTTCTCACTTGCATAGCAAGTATGTAATACCAGTCTGTCTCAAGTTTGCCTGTAGAATTGAGTTCCCCTAGTTAATGTGAACAAATGGATAAAGCCAAAATGTCTGGTTACCTGTCCAGGCTGCAGACTGCTTAACAAGGTACTGCTGATCCTTTTGCATTCTATGAACATGAGAATTCCCACTTGGGAAAATGTTGCAGAGACTTTCCGCTGCACTTACTGCAACACTGAAGTAGAGGAAGATGGCTCAGCATTTCCGAAGCACGACGCTCGAACCTTGCTGGCGAAGTTCAACGAGCAGATCGAGCCTGTCTTTGTGCTGCTGCGCGAGACTGAAGAGATTGTGCTGCCCTATGACTTGCTGGAGCCTCAGCCAACAGAAATACCTGAATTATCAGAAAGGTATGAACATTACCCTAGAACTTCTGATCAATACAAATCCCCCCAACAACTTTACAGCTGTAAAATCTTTGAAATACTGAACTTGCAGACTATGTACTCCATTCTGCTTTGTTCAGTACAGTCTGCTATTTAATGAAGAAGTCTGTAATAGATAAGGCATCCTAAATTATTGGTATGCCTTTTTAGTTTTTTGATACATTTTTTTAAAGTAATTTATTTCCCAGATTACTCCTTCAGCTAATGTTCATAGCCCTTCCTATGACAAAGTAATGTAATCAGTGTGCTTCCTCCAATGACACACTACTGAAGAGACCTTGCAAAAATCAGTGGTTCAGAACCACTTGCCTCTGAGATGAGGTAAAAGGAAATGTAAATTATGTTAATATAGACCACTTGTTAAAGCTAGTCTGCTGACAAAACATGTTTTTGGAGTCTGTTTGTTTGTTGGGATTGCTGTTCAGTTTTTTTTTTTTTTGAATGGGAAGTGGTGGGGGGGTTCTTGCCTGAGTTCTACCTCTTCAAAATGTGACACCTCATTCAGCTTTGATCCAAAGTTGGGCTCAAGTGTGCTGGAATCCTGCAGCCGCCCTGAGAAATGGGCACACAGAAGTTCTGCTTTTAGCCTTACATACACCCAAAACTTAACTATTGATGTCCAAGACTCAAAGCACAAGAAGAAAACAAGAGAAAGAGCAATTGAAAAGCAACCTATCTGGTTGTCACAGAGCACTGTGGAAGGAGCAGCAACAGCCACCAACAATAATGTTGGTAAGTTTAGATTTCTGTGTAATGCTGTTCAGAGCCTTAGTGCATTTAAATACAGCTTTCCCACTAAAAATGTAGTGAGATTGGTTTAGAAGATAATGTTTCAATTCTGTGTTAGTGGTTATTTAGTTTTAAGACTAACTGAGGTAATATTCTTAAAGCCAGAGGTCAGGTAGGCCCTGAAACTTCTGGCTTTAGCCATGCAGTAACATGAGTGGTAAACTTCACAGTGGAAAGCTCTTGGAAATGTCTGTACTTTCAAGAGAATTCTAGTGTGGGTAAAAAAGATCCAGAGTAGAAAAAAATCATCTATGTAGGACGCCTGTGACAACTAAACTGTTGATCCCTCTAACACTTAGTATTATGCATTAGGAGTAAATGCCTCTGAAGAAACAGAAGAAAATGTTAAAGAAACTGTCACTGATAATGAAATCATCGAGACTCTTCTGATCCATGAATCCAAGTCATCATCTAGCACAGACCAGGCTCCTGCTGTCAAAAGCAAACTACATCAATCACACAGTGGTAACAGTGAGTTTGAGGAGGATGCCAAGCACTCAAGAGGAGCAGGAATGAAAGTAGCAGGCAGCAACTTTGAACAAGAAGAGGAACAGGAAACTCTGGGTCCTATTTTAATGGTAGCTGGTCAGCCCTGTTCATATGGTGAAGTTAGTGAAAATCCAGAGCTTGTGTCTCTCATGACAGATGAAGAAAGAGCCGCTTATATAAAAGTAGGACAAGAAATGTTCCAGTCTGTCTTTGAGTAACTACTACTGTAGGAATATCCAACCTTATATAGAATGGATGAAGGCTTCTAACTTACGTTCTTCAAAGTTAATCCTTCAGTGGTAAAGTTTTGTTTGAGCTTGCTCTTAAGCAAGATGGTAATCCTGTAGTAGGTAACTACAGTTCAAATATTATCATTGCAGCCACAGCAAGTGCTGTTTGTTGTTGTAATGCTTAGACTTTGTGGATGATGTAATTAGTTTTGGAGCATGAATCATTTCAGGATAAATTTGGATCTGATTAAAATAACATTTGAAAAGCAGTGATGCAATCCATAGTAAGAAGTAAGTTATTCCACCTTCCCCCCAGAAGTAACAGTTACTTCCAGTAGCGAAAATGAGTCCAAATCCAGTATGATTTGGTTTCATTCCATACGAGTGTTCCATGGGTTTGTTAGGTTACTCACTGTACAACAGTGCACCACCAGTTTAAAGCCTGCAGAGTAACTAAACTCTTCAAAACTTTTGCTGATCTACTTTCATCCTTGGACATGGGATGCATGTGACCATAATCTGCCATTTCAAAATTCATTCATAAAACCTAGAGACACTCCAAACAAACTAGAAAAAAAATCACAGAAGAATTACATTCTCATTTTATTTAAACTTCAAGCATATTTAGGCTTCACCATCACTATACTGTCTCCCACAGTATATAGCCACAGTATCAAACTAACCTCAAAAGCAACACACTCCTCAATTAAAGATGACCAGTGCTTTCTAACTACTTTCAGAAAAGCCTTGTGTTTAAGGTAAACAGGATCTTTATAATGCAGCAGGTCTGCTGCATAAGCTACTTCTAGCTAAGTTTTGTGACTTAGTGTTATTAGCAACTCTGATCTGAAAAACTGAACAAAGTTCTCCAATCTATTTTTCTGTAATTCTAATTCCACCTTTACCATGAGACTCCAGGAGGTGCTGACTTCAACTGTTTTTTAAAAACATTACCTTTAATTGTAGTTTCCTAAATTTTGTTACAAAGTCAAACACTTTAGGAACACATTCTACAGACTTTAAGTTGCAGCAATTTTAAGTGCTACTTGTGGAAAGACAGGAACATTTTCAGACAGGTTTAATCCTTTGGACGTCAAAAGGATTCAGCAAATGCAGAAAAATACAGCTGGTTTCTGCAGTTAATTATAAACCCAAGGTATTCAACTTCACCTCAGATAAATGTGCTGAGAGAAAGGAATTCCACAGGCCATGAACAGGAACTTTTTGTTACAGACCAGCTATACTCCAGGCTATAAAGACAACATGTAGGTATGTACTGTGTTATACCTTGTATTTTCAGAAGATGCAAGAAACTTGGAGAATTTCTTGTCCTAGGAAAATTACCAGTGTTTCTTGTAAGAGAAGCAGCAAACTGCTACAAGCATGCCAACAAGTCAATTAACTTCCAGCAACAAACTCAGCATACCAGTTTGTAAGCCAAAGAAAATTTTTCAAAAGAGAAAATTTACAGACAAGTCCAAACTTTATTTAAAACTACCATTTTGAACAATTTTAAAATTACCAAACAAGTCACAATAAAAAATAAAAAATTAAGACAGAAAAAGAACAGTGCAGCAAAACTGAGCAGAAGTGGATTCAGTTCCAGCTGTTTAAACTGCCACAGGCAGAAGATCACATACCTATCCTAAGAGGCAGTGTGTTAAAAATTTTACATTTTTATACACTTCCAGAATTCTGGGAAATTAGCGCTGATCTTCCATATGCATTTGTATACATAGAGTTCATAAATGCAGACATCTTCAGGTTATTCTTATGCATTTTGAGCTCCAAAAGTTTCTGTAAAATAAGAATAAAATTACTGTCTAACATCTACAAGGCATCAGACAGCTCATGACCACATTTCAACTGCTATTTCATCCTCACAAGCATTTTGAGCCGTGGCTTACTTGAACAGCTACAGCTGTCTCCCCATACACAGCTTAAGAATGACTTAGAGCTAGCTACAGCTTTGGTGTGGCACAGCATGCCTGGTCAGACTGTTCCCACAGCAGGCCTGTGCATCAGTATCCACTAAATGGGCATAACAGGCTTGTACTGGCAGAGCTGTGACAAGCTGAATGCTGACAGACAGTGAACAAAATGGAAGGAAAGATGCACCTTCCTTCACACTTTGTTATGGAAAAAATCCGTGCTGCCACTGCAAATGCATTAAAAAAAAAAAGGCAAGTTCATCATCTTAGAGTGGTTGAGGAACCGGAACAAGGTACACTACCAGAAAACTGCTACTATCAGAATACCCAGTTCATGCCTTTATATATACCATTACTGTACGCTCCACTGGAGAATTACAAGTCTAATAATAAAACAGAAGTCTCTAATATTGCAATTTTGTCACAATATTATAGGAAAAAAAAAAAAAAAAAAAAAAAAATTTTCTCTGACCTGCATTAAGTTTTTCTATCTGCATAAAAAGTATTTAATGGAAGTGAAAAATTTTATTGCTATCAAGCACACTGGAACTTTTTTCTACCTCATGGTATACTTCATATGAAAAGTAATTTCTTTCTCCCTGAGGAGGTATCTCTGAAAAGTCTCTTGAATGTTTCTATCACAAAAACACTGAGCAGTCTGTCAGGAAATTATACTGAGCATTATTAAATCAGGTAATAGCAATTATAATTTACAATATTTTTAAACTCAAGCTTGTCTAACAAGAAACAAAAACATTACTCCATTTGAATAAGTTTCAAAACCATTATGTTGTGTCATGCACTTTAAATATGTTAATTTTTATGACTTGATCAGCCACAGAATCTTACAAAGCATATAGAAGGGACATGGACAGCAAAATAAAATCCCTTCATATCAATACAAGATTTTCAAATACATGATAACAAAACCCCATGTTTTTACAGCACCACAATAACCGCTTACTTCAATCAGCGATATTTAAATTCTAGCATTCCAGAGTGTTTTCCCAATTAGTGTGAAGAATATAGAAAATAATCTTTACCAGGTTCTTTCAATGTTTGGGCATCTCCTACTAATTCCTGATCTTGAGCTCCACCTCCATCCAGTAATTCATCAGACAAACTGTTGGTTTGGGCCTCCGTTTCCATTTTCTTCATTAAATCTGCCTTTGTAACAGAAAAAGGCAAATCTCTCAATTCTGGATAACTCTTACTGCTGTCTAGGTAACATAGACATTTAGGGTACGCACTTCCAAACAACAATCTCACAAATAATAGCAAAATACCTCTGAATACACAGCAAGTTTGAGGGGCAAGTCTTCAACTTTCACAAAGTCATCTTCATCAGATTTTTGACTTACATTTCCAGAACCGGGTTCCTGTTAATTAAAATTGTGATATTTAAGAACTGCTATTTTGTTTTATTTTCACTCCAAAACTATTAAAGCACATCAAAAAACCAATGCCCGTAGCAAATTTGCAGATGGAAATGAAACAAGACTGCAAACCAGAAGTAACAATGAAATAGAAAAAAGCTTCTCATTTCTCTCGGATGTATCTTAACTGAAATATACACACATATTCGTTCACTAGCACAGGTGACTCTGTATCAGGGCTGCCAGCCATGGAGCTTTCAGAACTTGCACCAGATTTGTTTTCTGCACACGTGGTATCCAGTGTTTGAGTTTCATTCACTGCTAAAGATGAGCTGGATTCTTCTGTTTTCACAGTGGCTGTTATAAAGGATTCTGGGGTATTGACTGTTAAAGCTGGTGTATTCTCCATGACACTGAGGTAATGAGGCATAACTGTAGCCACATCTTGTTCACCTAAAACCACAGAAGTACATTTTAACTAGGCGGAGATAGTAAAAGACTCTGAATATACAAAAATGCCAGATTATTATTATTCTTTTAAAAATTATGATCCAAAGCTACAAATGAGCAATGAAAGTGAATTATAGTCTCTCAGACCAACACAAAGCTGACTGAAGGAAAACATCAGTTATTTGTGCTCTTACACACTTAAGTATAAGCAATTTATCACGAGTGTATGTAACTTGATTTAAAAATCAAGAAGTTTTTTTTTAAAACTTCCTCTTTAAAAGGTTTGCTGTGTCAATATCAACACAGATATATCCAGGCATCTGACACAGTTCCATGAAAAAGACAGTCCAGTAAATCTGATCATCTTTCTCCTAATTACATGTATCACAGGCACTGTCCAAGATAATTCTCACAATATGCAAATTCACACGAAAGTGTTAGTCTCTCAGTTACTGCACACAGGGCTTACCTTTAACATTAACAGATTCTTGTTCTGATGACAAAATCTCACTGCTTTTTGCCTTGCTCAATTCTTGGTTTGAAGTCTATTGGGGAAGGTAAAAATGAGTTAGAACATAATTTTACTGATCAGCTTCATAGCTTATTGGCTAATTTACTAACTAGAAACAAACTGTACAATTGCGCCATGATTCTGGCTTTTCACTAGTTTGAAATAAAGACAGCAAGTTCCTATTTGCCAGCAAGGTAGCAACAGTTCACAAAACCATTAAAACTGATATGCATGTTTTATCTGAAGAATTTATTTTCACTACAGTAGTTCCCAGGTAAACTCTTTGGTTCTACTGTTTTAGCCTTTAAAGTAAAATGTTCTACTTACATCCTTGCCTAATGTTAATACCTGTTGAGCAAACCAAAGTTTCAATAGATTGTCAATCTTATTTAATATGTAATTAACTGACAATTCTCCAAAACCAGGTCACACATATTTAAATGTTTTTAAGAAAACTAACAGTGAAATGACAATCATACCCAACAACATTTCACCACTGTTCCAGAAATAATTATCACAAAAGGGAGGAAAGACTAACAAAAGACATGCTAGAATACAAGAGTGAATGACTCTCAAAACTTGATCTCAGCAAACACAGAGAAAGAACTACTTAAAGGTTTAAAATGATGCTTTTTTGAAAGTTTAACTTCTCACTTGCAGTTTAACTTTTCTTTTCTCTCACAGCAGATGTAAACATTAGTTTTGCCTCTGTCCATCCATCCACTTTGGCATCAGCTGTAAAACTCAGGTGAGGAATGCTACATTTTGCATGTAGCAGCTACTGGTATCAGGCAACTTCTCGTATTACTCTTTTACTTTCAATAGTACAAAAACAGGGCAACAGAAGAACTGAGGTACATATAAATATGTACTGGAAAGCTGTGCACTGGCACAGGATTGTTCTGCTTTTACAGTTTTGGTGGTACCTGTTCATTTTCAGTTGTTGCTTCACTGCTGGCTTGTAGTGATGTCTGCACATCAACAGGTCCTTCCTCAAATTCTATTTCTTCATCTTCATTCTCATCTTCTCCACTGCCATAGTTAGTCAGAGCTTGGGTTTCTGCTTTTGATAAACCTAAAGGCAAATCAATGTAAAATCACCTCTGAATTGCCAAATCCTGTTGGGGAATTTAATGCAATGATCAGTTATACCCTTTACTTCAAAACATTCTTTTAGATTAAGATATTGTAATGACTTAACTTTCAAAGGTCCATATGCTTCACATCAGCTATATTATGAACAAACACACGTGTGTTGGTGTGAAATGTCAATGTTATTAAATAAGCTGGTGCCAAGAATGTAAATGGTCAAGAAAGTAGTTGGTGTAAAACAAAAAAATGGGACAAAAAATTTTATATATATATATACATATATATATATATATATGCACGCAAGCTTTACTTTAAAGTAAAAGCACATTTTATAAAGCCACATTATTTAAATGAAAAACTGCATAAAATTTCAGCAGCTTTCACATCATTCAGGTTAAAGGCTGAGAAACTTCGAGTTAAGCTGAGACAGGATATATAACTTAATGAATCTGATTCTAATGTATTTTTACAGATCCACTGATTATGAAAAAAATGAGCTCCTCTAACTGGAATATTTAACCCTTGACATAGCACTAGGAAATCCAGTACTGCAAAACTTTCACTGACAAAAGGACTGACTACAATCTGCGAGAGAAGGTGTTATGCAGCACTACTTCATGCAAATCCTGTTGTAAAATTAGGTGGTCAAAACTGCAGTGAAAGCACTGAATAATGAACTATATAAAAGTGCCTTACTTATTGCCACTGGACCACTTTCACTTTCCTCATCTTCCTCTTGATCAGACGCATCAGACCTAATACTTTCAGGCACTCCGTTACCAGCACACACTTCTGAGTCCAGTTCTTGTTTAGCAGTTTCAGTCTCATCCTTGTCCTAGAAAAACACGGAATACTGTGCAATTTCATGTTTATCTAAAGACTAAGCTAAGGTTTCTGCATAAAGAAGCAATTTTTGTTTCTCAAAAATAAAAAAGTATCTACTAAAAATCTGTTTGAGTAGCCCTTAAGGCCTTGAAATGAATACAGCAGAACAATATTCTTAAAACAGACCATCAGAACTTCCTGTAAGATCATGCACTGTTCAGACACAGCTTTCAAGGACCTCATAACTACTGAGTATTTCATTATCTGAAAAGGTTGACATTGATCAGCATGCTAGGTTAAAAAAGTTCTTTAAATTAGATTTGTCATTATCAAGAAGACAGACACACCTGCATTATTACCTTCCAGCAACTTCTCTGCTCCTCCTAAATGAGCAGTAAAAATATTCCTAACTGCAGCTTCTCATTTCTTTAACAATATCTCCTCAGCAGTCTCTCTGCTGAGTGATTTGCTTAATATGCTGAATGAGAAAATTTTGCTCTTCCTATATGAACTTCAAGTAAAGCCCTGAGTTTGGCTCCAAATCTTGAAAGGACTCTTCTACACTACAGCAGCCATAACAAGTGGTATACAGCTTCCAACTTTTACTTCCAAAGCAGTGTGACAGAAGCTCTAAGCCCTAGAAGAAAGCACTGACTCCACTCCCACACATGCCTACTCCTATACCTGTATCCATCTAGGAAAGCAATCAACATTCTACTTGGTGTATATATACCTGTATCATTCCCTTCGCTGGAGAAAGCTGAACATTCCAGCAGACCACACAAAACTTCATACACAACACATTTCCCCAAACAATGATATCAGTGGTTTTCAAAACAAACTTAAAAAGAAAAGGGACAAATTCTGAGCACTAACATTCCATATTCAGAGCACAGGCATGCTTGGACTCTGAGACCTCAAATACCATGTGTCCCAATTCAGAATATCTACCTTCTCCCTGAGATGGAAAGTAAACCAATTTATTCCATACCATTAAAAAACAAAATGTTAACTGCTAAAAATAGTTAAGCTGTCTTTAGAAATGGAAATTATAATTTACTTTGTTACTTTGATAAAGTAAATCACTGAAAATAACAGACAGTAGATTAATAAATTTCTAAAGACTGGAAAATTGGCTGCTTACAGATACTTGATTCCTATGATAGACAACAGTAAGACTAAGTGACCTACAAAATTATCTGAGGAATTAAGACAGTTGAAAGGCATACACATACTTTGTCCTCATCGACATCTTCAACAGATGAACAAACATCCACCTGGAGACCTTTTTTTGCCTAGAAGAAACACAAACGGTCTTCAATTCTAAACTGAAATAACTTGAAAATACTGAATCAAACTAGGGCTTCATGAAAGCCAGGCTGAAATGCTAATCTTACTAAGAACTGCTATCTTAAAACAGCAGTAAGCCACAGGGACTTTTGTACACACAGATGTCTTCAAAATTTCAGAGTTGCAAAGCATTAAAAAAACCTGTGCCAACCCTTCTTATTTAAACAATGATGTTTATATTGGGCTAATCCTACAGTCTGTGGTTGAATCATATCTAGCATATAGAATTAGATACATCATGGCAAGGGGGTTGAAACTAGATGATCTTTAAGGTCCTTTCCAACCCAAACCACTTTATGATTCTAACTCTGATCAAGACAAAGAGTTGTGTTTTTCAGCAGTTACTTTACTGGGCTCAAGAAAGCCAGAAAATCGAGCAAGATCAAATACGCCTGCATCAGGATTCCAGAGTTGAGGGCTGTGAGAAGACCATATAGAGATAACTGTGTACGTCTGTACAAAGTAACCAGGACCTACCACTTCTGGCTCATCTCTGGCTTTCTTGAATCTGCTCTGCCACAGTAATGAGGCAAGCACTGACCTTAACCCTAATTCTCTGTCTTCCTGGAGAGAAGAAATGCTGAGTCTAAGCTGGCTCCATGCTTTCTCGTAGCAGGTATAAACCAACTTTTTATGTAACAAAGGCCCAGTGGGCAACTTCAGATAAAATAGGAAGTCATGTCCAAATCTTTCTGGATTCAGAGTGTTCCTCTGGCCTCTTTACAAAGCCCTCCACAGTCTCCCTCATACTAGCCATGCTATTGATACACCTAAATGGAATTATCTTGAAATAGAGCTGATGGTACACTGAAAAATACTTGTGGGACTTTATAGATGACAGGTTCAAAAAAGATCTTCTGTTGACATTTAAAAATGATTAAGGGTTTGTTTTGGTATTTGTGTTTCTAGAAGAAAGCTGAAAGGACACAAATCATAAATACATGAACATGATCTGGTTTATTGTTTGTTTTGTAAACAGATCATATAACTTAAAAAAAAAAGCAGCTATACTCTCAATAAAAGCAATTCTAAAATTCATAATGTAATGGTGTGAAACCTAGCCAAAACTTACCTTTTAGAGGAAGAATACGTCCTACAGTCTCAAATATTTCTGAAAACTTTATAGATATTTTACACACCAAGTCCACAAAGTGATTCTTTCTGCATATGCCAACAAACCAACTATATGACAATTTCAGAGGACTTATTCCAATTTGTTAAAGATGATGCCTAACTAAGCTACTGCAAGGAAACCGGCAGGCAAACCTAAAGAGATAATGAACTGGGACCTCCAACATGTCAAAATATTTAGCTGGGTGTAGTGGGGCCATGCAAAGCCAATACACTGGGATAGAGTTAAATTTCTTCACAGGAGGCAGTATGAGGCTGCGTTTTCAATTTTTACTGAACACAGAGTTGATAGCACAGGGATGTTTTCATCACTGCCAAACAGTATCCACAGAGTCAAGACCTACTCTCCTCCTCACCCCACTCCAAAAGCAAGAGGTCAGAGTGCACAGCACTTGGAAGAGGACACAGCCAGGGAAGATGATCCTCACTGACCCAAGGGGATGTTCCACACCACACGGCATCATGCTCAGCATATAAAGCCAGGCAAAGAGTGAGGAAGGGGGGGAGATCCAAACTGATGGTGTTTGACTTCCCAAGTCACCATTCCACATGATGGAGCCCTGCCCTCCTAGAGGTGGCTGCCCGCCTATGGGAAGTGGCGAATGAATTCCGTGTTTTGCTCTGCTAGCACATGCAGCTCTTGCTTTACCAATTCAACCGTCTTTATCTCAACCCACAAGATTTCTCTGTTTTACCCTTCTGATTATCTCCCCATCCCACAGAGGGGACTGAGTGGCTGCCTACTGGGGTGAAACCACAACAATACCCAATGGCCCCAGGTGTTAAAACTATTTCAACACTTGTCTATTCCTTCCTGCGTTCACATATAACCATTAAAACATCTCCTCTGCTTTATGAACAAAGTCTATACAATTAGATATCTGCAACAGAAACTTATCTGTAACACAGGACTTGCCCTCACTGAGGAAAACCAGTTCACACTCCTACATAAGCAATACTGTGATTACACAGCAATAACTGGTAAAATAAATAAATAAACATATATATGGTATGAAATAAAATAATCTAACTAGTTTAGAAAATACACATATTTAGCAATCTTAGAAAAGCTACATTTTTCAAAAATAAAATAAAACAAACCTCTTTAGCGTAAGACTGCATTACTTCAGTAGTTTCTATTTTTTGTTTACATCTCTGCTTTACAGAAATACTGTTGTTGTCCAAGTCTTGCATGAGTTTAAAAAAGGCTAATTCATTAAATAACACTTCAGAGATCTCCACAAGAAGATCCTCCCCACAATCTTTTAATTTTCTACCAGCAAATTTCGCCAGTGAATCCTGTGAAGAGAAATAATTCTTCAGTTTCTGAAACAGGCTTTCAAGCTTCAAAGACTAAGTACTTTTCATATTTCTCATAACTCAAATTAGTTATGTAGGTAATAGCTCAATTTTTAAAAAAAGTTCTAGTGTCTTAAACAGATTTTACATGGAATCTCTAGTCACATAACAGAGAACTTCATAAGCTCATGAATTAAACTCCATGCTTGTCGAAAAAAAAGAAGAAAGAAAATGTGCAGACTACTGATTTTCAGGAATTTACACAAGATGTCCACGAAAAGCATCACCAGAGCTCTCCTTGAAGACAGCCACAGGCCAGAGATACACCTCTTACTATCTGACTGTGACAGATGTTACGTGTGCAGTAAATCATTAGTTTAGGAACAAAGGTAATACCTCATCACCATATCAAAGGTGAGGGAGAACAGCAGCTATGCTATTCAAGGTGTAAAATACAACTTCAGAGAAGCTGGTTTATCTGTTGCTCATTAGCCAGCTTGAGTGTTGCAAAACAGCACTGAAAAACTACTAACCTGAAGTATACTGCCAAGCTGCTTATGAAAGAACTTCACAAATTCTTTACTTTCATCATTTTGTTGCGTTAGAGTCAAGACCATACGTCTTACTGATGTCAGTAATTGAGAAGAGCACACTTCATCCATGTGTTCCTACACAAGTATCACAGAATGAGCTTTGTTACCACTTCAAAAGAAAAATTAGCCATCAACCCAAATACAGAAATTAACCAATAAAAAAACACCTTTCCACTGAAGGAACAGCACACAACAAAAAAGTCCTAATCAATCTCATGAACACCATACTTCATGAATGACTGATTGGTCACGACACACGACACACACAAGATTTATCTCGGCCTTCCAATACATGAGTACTTGGCATCTTACAATTTTTGGCCAAACTAAGAAGCTTCATATATTGTGGCTGCGTACACAAGTATATTAAAGTGTAGAGTAAGATATCTAATGTTACATGCAGCCTTAAAATTGCAAACAGAACACAAGTCTTCAGGCACTGTGACTCTGGCATGTCAACAATATACAGTTTTTAAACTTAGTATCAACCAAATACCTGAGTAGACAAACCTAAGCTTATATACTGTGCATACTACAAAAGGGAACAGGGAGATGGCTTAAGCATCTTACAACTCCATCTTCTCTGCTCTCCAACCTTGCAAAGGAGGAACCGTGACAACTTCTCCTTCTTTAAGGAACATTGCTTCTCTGTAGTCACAGGAGTTAAAAAGCTCTCAACAACTTTAAAGATATTTGTAAACAGGAGAAAATAATGCTAAAAATCAACTTCTCCGAGGTATTCTTCAAAAACACCCTACCACTGTATATGTAACAGTTTTAATTAGTGATCTCAGTTCTGTCTGCTAAAAGGCAGCAAATAGTTCAGAAGTACATTCCCAAACATTCCTATATTTAATTCTGTCAGCTCCGAAGCAAGCAACCTCTATTCTTTTTGATGTCCAGTCCACCAGACCTATGAAATCTAGAAAACTCACCATTTATTTCTCCTATTAAAAACTACACAGAATCTTTCTGTGGGCATATTTAATTCTTACTTCATCTTCAGCAGAGTCTGCAACTCAACACATATTTATTGGCAGCTGTTTCTAAGAGGCAAGTTCTAGATTTTAAATAATGTTCTTCTGTGCAATTATACAAGTCCTTTTCTTATTCTTCTATCTCACACCATATTATAAAGAGCCCTTACCTTCAGAAAAGGAATGACCTCTTTCATAATTGCTTTAATCTGCCGGTCAAGCTGCTGAGTATCTATACGAGGACATGGAACTGCAGAAACATCACCTGACTGTGGAACAGACTGACATTCACCAGTACCTGGACCTCATTTTAATTAAAAAAAAAAGAACAGTAAATTTAATACACTCAACATTACTATTAAAGAAATACCACTTTCAAAAACTGGTTTTCTTTTTAAAAATATAAATCTTATTTCCTTAAGTATGTAAATATCCTTTCAAACTTTGCTAAGTTTTCAATATAGGTAAAGAAGAAAGCAATTTAGCTTGATAGTTATTATAATTATTTTCTAAAACTAAGCAAAATACGTGTATATGTGCATACCTTCTAATTTAGCAGTAGAAGCACCCTGAAAATTACTAGAGCAGCCCTCAGAGTCAAGGGTACTTTCAGCTTCAACTTTCATACGCTCATATTCCCTCATCCAAGACAAAGCTTTATCTAAGTGAATCACTGTGTTGCCTATATTTAGAATAAAAAAACTTTTTAATCTACATAAAAAGCTTTCAATTGATAGACAAATAAACAATGATAAAAAATGAATTCAAGGCCACAAGTTTTGAAATCTATATATAACTAGTTATAATATTTTATTACACACTTTGATAAACTCAGCGTTTCACAATTAGCTAATTTCTTTATGTTTTGTCTTACAAAACATGTGATTACACACTAAAAATCAAATAACAGTGTACTGAAGTGCAGACAATTGCAGGCATTTTGGGAGGGAGGGAGTAACACTTAAAACACTTAAGTCACATCATTCTCACCAAGGTCATCAGTGGCAAAGGGTTCAAAATTTGAAGACGTAGACATAGTACTCCCATTGTCTGCATCATGTTGCTCACAACCTTGACATGCTTCTGTAGAAAAGTTCTTGTCAAACGTTTCCTAAAAAATACCAGACAACTGAATACAAAGAAGGTACACATCCATACTCTCACAGATGTGCGAACAAGACAGCAACTCTTTTCAGTGATATGTTGTGGTACCAGGACTTGTCACCAGGCTGCCTGATGGGAGAACAACCCTACTTTCAGGATACAAAATCATCAGGTGAATCTACCACACTTGCTTCAAATACTTCAAGTACAAAACACATAAGAAACTGTATAGAGGTGTACGTGATTTCTTAAATATAAAAAAGCAAAAACTTTTGGAGAATCTTGTGATCAGTACTTGCCTTGGCCTTACTCAGAAGAAGATTTTGGTTCTTTCTGAATGTATCAGTTTGTGATTTACATCCCCCTCCATGTTCCATTCATTGCTGACACATCATTCATTTGCAATACCAAGAATCTTACCATATTTTATCACCTTTGCATTGATATTCCTGCCACTAGTTGTTTAAAAAAGTCTGTGTAAGGTGATACTAATTTTAACAAAATTGAATCCCTAGCATGAATATTTCAGTAGACAAGCATGCACGTGTGCAAACTGAAATACAGGAAAAGCTGTCAGTAGCTTCAGAATTTGAAAACTTACATCATCTGTAGAGGCAAGGCTTTCACTAGGAGTGAGTTCAGAATTTGATGCCACCCATGTTGCAGAATTCAGTGATTTTGCGCACTTCCCTTTTTCATTTTTCTCAGATAAATGTCTGGTCACTATATCCTGGAAAAGATAATCTATGCTGTAAAAAAGGATCTAAGGTTTGCTTGATCCATATACAAAATCAAAAATTCTGTGCATACCTGTAAAGCATATAGAGCCCTTTGCCTCAGATAATCTGTATTTAGCAGCTGAAGCTCATGGAAAAGTTCAATAAGAAAGTGGGGACGAGACTCATTTTGAGAAATAAGAGTTGCCACTTCAGAATAAATTGTGTCTCGCAAAGCTTCAAACATAGAAAGATCACTACCAGTTTCTGTAGGAAAAAGAAAGGAGCTTTTTAAGTCCTTGACAGGCATCCATTTAACAGACAACTGCCTATAAGGTATGGAAGTTACAGGTATACAAATTATGTCTCAACCATTCCTGCTTTCATAAAGCTTACTAATTTCCAGAAGGGCAAACATTCTTAAATTACACCTTATGCAAACTATAATATATGAAATACAATATAGAGCAATCATAAAAATAACTTTCTTTACACTTCTGAACAATACCTTTAGAAAGTATTCTTTATGAAAGAGAATATTGCACACACCATGATGCTTTCAGAATAGGTATTAAACACTGAAAACAGAGTTTTAAGACATTTCAAGCAAGATAGCCAAAGGTCTCAAGTTTATATACTTTCACAACACAAGAAGCATTAAGAAAGCTTTAGACTGAACTCAAGATAGCCACATCTTCCCAAAAATAAATTCTCATACCTGTCCAGTATCATTCCCAAGCTCACATAAAACCTCCTACCCTTACACTCCATTACATATGTATGAGAAGACAACGTGTTCCCTAAAAAATCTTCCATTCATTTAAAAATTAAGGATTATCCTTGCATCACAACAATCAAATTATTACATACATAATTTGGAAAGTGCTAAATGGAAACATAATTAAATTTGGAAAACTCAGTTTAACAGATGTGTATTGTTAATATTCAAGTTAATGAAGTTATTAGCAATACAGCAAACATTACTGTGCAATTTGATTATCTGCAAATAGTTTACCAATTTTTTAAGCACAGGCAAGCTTTTTCAACCTTTAAAAAGTTACCACAAATTGCTTCCCTCCCCTATTACTAATACATAGTAGCAGGTTTTAAACATACTAAACATGCTGAAATTAGTTTTTTGATGTAGTATCTACCTCCGTATTTTCTATTTGTAATTGTTACTAATCAAGAACGTGGTAAACACGTTCTCCACAACTGTAATTCAAAGGAGTTTGTAACACTGCATTTCATGCAGTTACTTCTTGGTTATAGAGAAGGTGCTGCAATAGCACTGATCTTGAACATCTGCTAAACAGTGAGTTATAGGACCAAAGGTAAGACAAGAAAAAAAAAAAAAGTAATAGGATATTGTTGAAGCTAAGCAGTGAATGCATTACCTGGCGCTTCAATGCATGCATTTCTGTTAGACTGCTGCAGAATTCTCCTAGCATGCGCTGTAGGAAAGTGGGGATAGACAGTGATAAACACAAAAATGCGCACCAGAAATAAAGACAGGGTCTATACAAAACAGCAGGAGGAAGACTGCTTAGTTATCCAAACCACATCAGAGCTGCTTATTGTGAGAATGAGAACCTGACCAGTGAAGTTTATTATGTACACTAATAAACAGCTCTTAGTGCGGACACAGCTATGCTGGCAAAGCTTTACATCGTGCTACAACAACTAAAATTTCTGCATCTCTCAAACAAAACAGAAATACTGGCAGAACTAAAAAAGACACAGTAGAGAGAATTTTTATGATTAGATACAAGAAAAGCAGTGCAGATGGCAAAAATGTAAGGGTTTATGCGATAAGACTGAATTTGAATGATATTTGATGGAACTCATTTAAGCACGAGAAGACATGAATGCAGTACAGGATGTAGTTTAAACACTAAGCAAAGTTTCATCAGTTTTGCTGTTACGTTCCATAAAATCACCCAACAAATGGGTGTGATTGGCTGCATCTTTGCTTGTTGTACAGTAACGGGTTTTGAAATTACTTTAATCAATTACTTAATATACAGAAAACACCCAAAAGCAATTAATATCCAACTTTTTACACATTTACATTTACAGCATCCTTAGAAATTAAAATGCAAAATCCACATGTTAAATATATACAGTACTGTCTCCCTGTCAAAACGCACTGCGTTTGAATAACTCACTAGCAACTAAGGTCCTTTACTCACAGAAGTTCACAAAATAATTAGACATTTAGAAAAGAGTACCTGAAGACATTTCTGTAGATCTACTGTATTTAATTATTTTTTCCAGTTGTTCCTGATTCCTTTTGCTGAACACCTTTGCATGAACCACGTCATCAGAGTGTCTGCTTTTATTGTTCTTGCAGGGCTCACACACACTAGAAGCACTTGCACTTTCATAACCTAACGGGAGGAAATTAAAAGGAAGAACTAAAGAAATAGCTAACAAAATCTTTTATTACTTAAAAAAACTTTGTTTAAGGGCACTCTTAAAGATGCAAAACACTAATGGTGTTCCCTAGCCTAAAATTTTCCTCTGTACACTGAAGCCATACAGTAGTACTAAAACCTCAGCAACTACTATAGTACTACTATACTAACTAGTAATGTCCCTCTCTTCTCAGAATTCAGAATTTTAATGAAGCATACTTTTCAGCAAATAATCCAGTCTGAACATGAAAACAACAAAGATTCTCCTTGTTATTTCAAATCTGCACGTATCTGCATCCATGCTCCTTTTAAATCATGACATCTCAACTGGATATTTACTTTCTATTTACTGAAATCCTAAAAAACCTTATGCAGTTGTATTATATAAAATGAACTCATTTCAGTAACTTATTTTCATTATTATAGGTACCATTTATGGAGAGTAAATTCTCTGGAATGTAACGATTATAATCCAAGACAAGTTTGCCATAGTATCCAAGATTACTTTACAACCTACCAGTATTTTTAATTCTGCCTTTTAGCTGAGAAGAATTCTTCCTCTTATTCTTTGATTTGGGCGTTTTATCTTTTGATGCCAGGCTTGCTTGTGCTGATGCTTTTCTAGATCTAAATGTCTTTGTCACAGTAGTTGGGTCTATTGGATCAGGCATGCTACTGAAACTCTCCAATGACTCTTCATCAAACTCTCTTCTCCGGTTCGTATCAGACTGATTTTTATGACCAGAAGCAACGTTTTGTACTGAAACTGCAAAGCCTGCTTTCAGCTGAGACTGATCGTCTTTTCTCATTTCTTGGCTATCATTAAGCCAAGTTGATCTTTTTTCCATTTCCTCTTCAGGTTGTCTATGATTCCTTCTGTCAGAAAAAGAAGACCCACAGACCAACCTCAATATATCATAACCTAATCTCTCAGATAGAAACATCATGTATTACCAGGCAAACAATTTATCCATAATGCAAATTATCTGCCCTTGTTATTTAGACAGCAAATGAATATTGAAAAATAAATAATTCTAGAGAACCCTTCAAAATGGAAAACAGACGAACTTCCCATCTATTGCTGGTTTCAATATGAATATATTTATGCAGCTACTGGTGTGCTCAAATAGTACCATAGGACAAAACATTTCTTAAAGCAGCATTCAGTACAATCTACAGTAGCACAAAAAAATAAGCATTCACTGAAACTATACCCTCTAGTTACTCAAACAACTCAGTTTCTAAACAACCCCACAGAAACAAAATCTTCTTCCACTTACAGAAAGTGTTACAAAACCACTCCAATACTACATTTGACTTTAAAATGTTCATGAAATGATACATTAATTAATATATAGAAAAGCAGAACTACTGAAAAAACGAAAAAAAAACTGAACTGGAAGCTACAAAAGTAAAGCTCATATTGTAATTCTATGACAATAAATTCCCTCAATGAATGATGAATTCCCACAAGCCCCAGAAAAGGGAGGAGAGGGAGGAGAAATTTTTAAAGGAGAGGGGCACTTTGACATTAAGTACCTTTGTTTTTCTGCTCCATTAGAGGAACTGCTTTCAAAGGGTTTGGGGAATGCCATATACTCAGTTTTCCCAGAAGTATTATGATCTAGAGGATGCTGTTGCTCCTGCTGCTCACTGCTGCGTGGGGAAGTATTATGTGCAAAATCTCCAAAACCAGATGGGAACACTGGATTATAGTTAATACCTACAAATTAAACAAGAGAGTCAGAAGATCCTACCTCATTTATTTGTGTAATTAAATTCAAATTTGAGTACCATACTGTGTGGCAGCATGAAATGATGAAGGAAAAATAAGTGGGAAAATAAGCAAGAACTGTTTTCATCCTGAAAGCACCGTAAACAATCAGAATTTATCTTTAGTGCAGGTTTCGAACACTACTGGATACTACAATTCCATCAGTGAACATGAAGGTACTTCAAGAAACTCCAGTAAAGAGCTCTTAAAAGTGAAAGTAAAAATAACAACAGTTTCAAAAAAAAGGCAGTATTCTGTCTGCCTGAAAACCTTATCAATACTTCAATCACCATCAAACTGACAAGAAAATTCCAATGGTTCAAGTACTCATAGAGCCAAAGAAGTCACAGATTCACAACACGTAAAATTTAACTTATATGTCAGAATCTTTATGGAAGTGGCAAACTGAATGTAACTATTCTTCTGGGCAGGTTCTGTGTAATTTTAAAAATGTTCTCAAACAGAACACAGATTTCACAATTTGAAAGCTCTAATCTAGGTCTATGCCTATTTCCTGGTTTCCTAAAAAGACTGAAATATATTAAGATAGTTTTGTTGACTTTGAATTACACAGTAAAATACCTACATTCTTTTCCCTCCAAATTCAACAGCAAAAGTAGATTAGAGAAAGAGATTAGGAATACTGTATCCAAGTCAACAGTTACTGTATAACTCGGATTGGAACAAAAATTGATTAACACACACCATTTACAGGCATTTATAAGAAACATGAGTGTTTGAAGTTCTAAGAAAAACAGAAATAATTACCAAGTGCCGCCTACCAATTACATGGTTCACTCAGAACATGATTTCAACTATGAAATGATTGCTGAAAGTATATAAAAGCTTCAAACATTGCTTTTCATATGTTGGATGAAGAATATTTAAAACCTTAACTTCACGGAGTGAATACTTTCAAGCATAACTAACTTCATATTGAGATTCTCTTGCTCTTCATACTGAAGAAACAATATACAATTATTCAGCAATAAACAGTAAACTTCTGGATAAGACCATTTCAATGTAATGGAAAAGTGACAGAGTTTCATCAAGTTCACATTACAATTTCAATTAAATGAGGAAATGTGAATTTTTGAAATTCATGTTACTTCTCACACCTATAGTAATACTTACCTGGAGCAAAGGAAGAAAAATTAGTAAATCCTGGAACATTAAAGAGGTTCACAGGTTGTGGAGGGAAGTTGAATGGACAGAAAACAGGAGACGGAGGTGGTGGTGCACTGCTGCCTCTCTCCTTTCTTGAGGGCTTCTCTTGACACTGTAGCTCTTGTTGGCGCATAAGATCACTTAACATTTGTTTCAACCTTGAAAATAAGGAAAAAAAAAAAGAATATTATGGGAAAACTAAATTTATACTCAAGTAATTTGAGCTTCATATTATTTCACCTACACCATGTACTGGATGTAAAGAACTGCTCTATTTAGCTAGTAAAAAAATACTGAAGACAAAAATTACTTATATTTAATGCTGAGTTGGTTTAAAATCAACTGCTCTGTACTAGTGGTCATGTATACACAGGTTAAACATCCTTGCAAGAACAACAAAAAATTGACTAGAGACTAAAGAAATAAGCAAGCTGAAAACTTCAACAGAAACAATCAAATATACAAAGTATTTACAGAACTGAGATTAAAATTAATTTTAAAAATTGTGTAAGAGGACAGCACCTATATACAACTCACCAAATACAAAACGGATGAAGAGCTTGAACTTTCATGCAGTGAGTTAAAATGACTATGAAGCCTTTTTTCAAAAATGATCATTGCTCAGAAGCAAATGTAGTACATCCAAATGGAATGTTAGAAGCATAAATTCAAACTGAAAATACTAAGAACGGATAAAAAGCTTTTTTCCTCTATACTGCCATTAGAACTCAGAATCTTGCCCGGTAGTCTAGTGAAGACTACAGACACAAAAGCATAGTCAAAAATAACTATTGCAACAGAATTTTGCCAACTTTTGGTTCTCTTCAATGAAGATTACTAGAAAAGTACTTTTAAAGGTGTTAAAGAGATGGTGGGGAAAAAAAAAAAGACAACCAGAAATGCTGCATACAATTTCAAAACCTTATAATCAACTCAGAAGTTCAACAGTCTCATATTTAACCATTATCTGTAATCTTTTATTCACATAACCATGTTCCTGTTACTGAAGCACTTCAAATTCCATAGTTAAACACTAATACAGTCAACAAACCTTTGGACATTATTCTGCTGCCAAGTCAGCTGAGTGTAACACTGGTTTAACTGATGCATAATAAGATGTATTTGCGAAGATGCAACGTTATTGGGCATCATACTGTAAGGGCCTGTAAGCAAAGTCTGTAGAAGGCAAGAGAGGGTCTGTGGAAAGAAAATATGTAATAGTGACCAAATTACAAAAACCAGAAGCTATTGCTAGAAAGAGTTAGAAAGAGAATAAAAGGCAAATAAGAACAGCAAACTAACTGTTCTTCATATCTACCTGCTGATCTTGCATCAAAGTTTGACAAATGCTGACACTAAATTCATGCTGTTTCTTCAACTGATTGATCTGCTCTTGCCATTGCTCCTTTTCTTCCACATATGAAAGCTCAGACATCCACCGAAAATTTTCCTGACGCCGCATACTTATGTTTTGCTGTTGCCTGGCCTTAGACACTGGACGATAATTTCCATCTGCTGAAAGGGGACGGCAATTTTTCCACCTGGGTTGGGAAAATTTGAAGAATGAGGACAAAATCAGACAATTCAAACAACTAATGATACTTCCATTATTCAAATGATGTTTAAGTTGTACATCAAAAACTCAATGGCACAGGCCAGCTAACCACACATGCCATTTTGTCAATCCAACATTATCCTAAACAAATGGAAAACAGAGCCCCCACCTGACTACTACTGTCAAAAAAGAAGGGCTTAGGATGCTTCTGGGTCTTGTTCTTAGTGTTTTCCATTACTGCTATATAATACGTACTTGATGAAAACAGAAGCCACCAACATAATACATTAACAGGTACAGCCCCTGATTAGCCCACTGTCTACTAAAATCATTCTGGTATCAACACCAGAAGAAATAACTGCAGATATATACATTATTTTTAAGATGGCATTTTCATTTAATCACACAAAGGTTATTAAGGTAGTCAATAAAGTAAACAAGAGTTAAAATTATTCTCAATAATTAAGAAATAGTTTTCACAACTACAGAAGCCAGCCATTTAGAAGAAAAAAATTCAGAGTTAGTTTAATTCTCTGAACTACTATTTTTCAAGAGACTGATCTATATCACAGCAAAAACCTACACAGATTGGTTATCTTTTAAGCTGATTAAAAATAAATGGGAACATCAGGAGCTACTGCCAAACAACTGGAGAGCTCAATGGCAGACTTTTAATAAGACTGGAAACAGAAGAAATCACCAAATCAGTTATATGCATTGCAGCTACAAAGACTCAGACAAGAAACTGCCACTACACACAGCTCCCTAACAAGCAGAAAGAAATTTTCCTTTGCTGTGAGGATGCCTTGTAGTTAATGCAATGCTTCTTCCACCCTCTCCCAAATACACTCAGACAAGCATTAGACCAACAAGTAATGCTACTAACCTATCTTTGTTTTCTTTAACAAAATACGCATTTTCTGGTATGTTGTTATTGGGATAAACAGAGAAACTGTCATTCAAACTTGACGCATCTTCTTCTTCTTCTTCTGCCTGACCAACTCCATCAGATAGATAACAGTCTTCATCTCCATTTTCTTCCTCTAGGGCACACTGGGTAGAACCTCCCCAGGTAGCCATTGTCCTAGTGAACATTGCAGGGTCAGGGAGAAAATGGGTGTTTGTAAAAAGAGTATTTTTTTTTCAAGTTTATGACAAATTATTAAAACAATCTGTTGACAATTACAAGTCAATCTGCAGTTAAAGAAGCTGCACCAAAAAGCATTAAGCCATTCTGAACATGAGCCAGCAGTGTAACCATATGGCCAGGAAGGCCAATGGCAACCTTGCCTTTATCAGGAATAGTGTGGCCAGCAAGACCAGGGAAGTGATTCTTCCCCTGTACTTGGCACAGGTTTGGCCACACCTTGAGTGCTGTGTCCAGTTCTGGGCCCCTCAATTTAGGAAAGACGTTGAGATGCTTGAGCATGTCCATAGATGGGCAACAAGGCTGGTGAAGGGTCTGGAACACAAGCCCTGGGAGGAGTGGCTGAGGGAGCTGGGGTTAATGTTTAGCCTGGAGAAGAGGAGGTTTAGGGGAGACCATATTGCTCTCTACAACTGCCTGAAAGGAGCGTGTAGCCAGGTGGGGATCAGCCTCTTCTCACAGGAAACCAGCAACAGGACATGAGGACAATCTTAAGCTGAGCCAGGGAAGGTTTAGGATGGACATTAGGAAGAAGTTCTTCACAGAGTGATTGGGCATTGGAATGGGCTGCCCCGGGAGGTGGTGTAGTCACTGTCCTAGGAGGTGTTTAAGAAAAGACTGGATGTGGCACTCAGCGCCATGGTCTCGTTGGCAAGGCGGTGTCAGGTCATAGGTTGGACTCGACCTTCAAGGTCTTCTCCAACCCAGTTGATTCTGTGATCCTCACCAATGCAAACCTGTATTCTGCTTCTCACACTCGGACAGATAAATGATATTACTTTCTGTTTTGGAAATGTATTACTTTACTACGTTATAAATTGGGTAAAGATGAAAAAAATTACTCTGATCATTTGGCATTTTCCATGCATTTTCTTCTCCTTAGGTGTTTTTTTCCCCCATTGGTAGAACAGGAGAGACTAAATATGCTGCGAAAACCCCTAAAACTGGCAAGTTGCTAAATAACAGTCACTTCACAAAAGTCAAGAGAGATTCATTTCCTGCTGTGTTAAATCATCACATTCAGCGCTCAGATGAACACAGGAAACTGCCCCAACACTGACATCCCACTAAACAACAGAAGCACCCATTGATTAATACAGAATAACTTGTCCTCTTACTTTTCAGTCCTGCTCTGCTGTGGAGTACACTGAGCTTCTGACCCTTCACTTTTAACAGATGCAGCAACAGTAGATACTGTTTCTGCAAGCTCTCTCCTTCTCTGATCTTCAGCCATTAAAGCTTCAAGTTGCTTTCTTCTCTGTCGCAATTCTTCTCTTAAAATCTCATGTCTTCTCATTTCAGACCATAACTGCTTGCAGTAAAATGGAAGAATTAGAATATAACGCTAGCATAATTCCCAGAAAGAGTAAGTAATATCCAGATCATTATTAAAGTCAATTTCAGGGGAAAGGTGAAGGAAGATGCAAAGATAAATCAGGTTTCAACAAATACTTTCATTGTTTTCTCTATGGATGACCTCCCTACAGTATACACTATCAAATGTTCACGGTAAAAATTCAAAATTAAATCAACTTTCACATAAATATTTGGCAACAAGTCCTATATTTGAGGGAAAATGTCTTGCCAGCTCAAGTCAGTATTTCCATCTTTCCAGAAATGAAATAAAGGAGTTATACATGCTTTGTTAAAATAGCTACTACTCCACCCCCCAGGCTAACTACTTAAAAATGTGTCCAAGCCACCTAAAACTTCTCCTTTTTAAACCCTTTTTAAGTCACTGTATATCAAGTATGAAATACCTCATTGCCTACTGGTACTGATTCATCACACTCAAATAAAGGCTTGCCAGCTGTGTTACACTCATTCATGGCTGGAGTTGATGCTGCTTGTGAAGTCTGTCTATTTGCTGGGCAGTTACCTAGGCCAGCTGACAACTGAAAGAGAAAGCAAAATGGTAAAAGAGAGTATAATAGCTTTCTAAAACTTACCTGCAGTTAAAACTCAACACAGTTAAGGCTTTATGAGGCTAAAAAGATCAGTATCCTGGGAAAAGGATTTTGAATCAAGGCTAAATATTTATTTTAAAACTTACCTAGGAAACAATGAAACTTAATTATGCATTACTATATAATGTTCTAGATGCACAGTATTGATAATTTACTGCTCACTTCACAGAAATAAGTTTATCTTCAAAGAGCATGAAAAACAGTAAAGCCCTGTAGAGTTAAGTTAAAATGCAACCACGTGTTGATCATGCTTACAAGACACAGTATTTTTCCAAAATACAAGCAAATGACTACTAAGAGAAGTAAAGAAGCAGTGACTGACCGGTATGGACAGACAAATGTCAGGCTAAAAATGAGTCAGAAGGTTCTGTATCTGTGAAGACTCTATCAAGGCTTTTGAAGACAAACTACAGTGAAATTATGAGTGTGATACAGCAACCACTAAACAAGAATCATTGAGAAGCAAGTGACATAAGCAGAACTCTAGGTTTAAAAGTCCATCTATTTACAGTATAAAAGTATTACCAATTTTAAGTTTTTTCCAATTTTCATAGGGAAAAATTGGTGAGCAAGATATTTTGTTTCGTTGCTTAACACCTTAAGACAGCAAAGAAATACATTCTACCTACTTGAAGGTCAGGACAAGCTTTCTGTAACACTTGAATTTTTTCCTGGATTTCAATCAGTTTTCTTCTTTCTTCTTGTAACTGCTTAAGCTCCCGTTGCTGCTGCTGAAGTTTAGCTTCATAGAACTTCTCTCTGTGTAAATGAATTATCCACACGTTACCTGGCAAGAAGTTGCCTCAAGCACAGCTCTGCCATCCTTTGACAAAGGCTTACCTTGCTTTTTCATTCAGTCGCACATCTTTTTTTAACTTGTTGGAACTAGCTCGGACGTTGTTTGGTTGTTGCTTTGTCTCTTCCATCTCACCCAACAAGTCACCAATATTAGACGCATCTGCAATTGTTCCTTGAGGTTCTGGATCATCATCCTGAAAGGATGTCAGAAAGGCAGTCAGACTATTTTCAAGTTGATTAAAAAAAAAAAGGTAACTAATCTAGTTTGTCAAGTTTGCTAGTCTGATTTTTTCAAAGCTCATCAGTCTGAATAGCTTTATCTTTAGCAGAAATCAAGAACTGAGAAGCCGTTATCACCATGGCATCACAACTTTAAGATAAATTGAGTTAATGACAGAATTTAAAGTTATTTAGCTCAACTACTGAAACTTCCACTATAAATGCAAATAATTTGTCTCATTCTGGAAGCATAAACCACTTGCCTGTGACTTAGCGGACAGAAACATACAAGCATATAAAGAAACAACAGGGAAGGTGGAAGGAGGAACAGGAGAAACAGAAGGAGACTGAGATGAACAAGACTGCTTATTTACTGCAGTAAATGAAGTTAAACATTATTATTAACAACTTAAAATAGTAACAAAACTACTCTTGAAAGTTAAATCTAAAGTATTTTGGAGAAAGTCCTACTGGTTCTCCATTCTGCTTTCTTTTTAATGATTTCTGTATTTTCAGTTCTCAAATTGAAAATATGAAAGCTGTAGTCACTGCTGCTTTTGTTTTCCAATGCGATCATTCTTCATAAAGACTTTGCTGAACAGGAGAGATCACTGGTGACCAAGAATGACACAGCTCATAGACCTACTGTATCTTTGCTGAGTACATACAAATAAAAAGCCTCGGAAATATGAAGACTGAAGACATGCCATTAATTAGGTTGTTTATTAAGGAAGCTGCTGAATCATCTCTAATTCCGATTTATACCACTGCACAGTTAGCATCTCTATAGTGATGATAAAAAAACAACACCGAGCTAGATGCTGAGAAATTTCTGATAGGAGTATTACCTTGAAATAACACTACTGTGTTTATACTGTTGCTAACATAAAACATAGCTTCCAACCGAGCTTGATTTTAAAGTTCTCACATAAAGCCCTTCCATTTCTGATACACATACGTGTATTCACTATTCAGACATTACATTAGATGGTGCTCAAATGTGAACATTCTGAAGGGACATTAGATCCATGAAATTGTTCTTCTAACATCACTAAATTAGCATGAGATAGTCTAAATTAAAAACACTTCCAATTTATAGCTGGCCCTCAAAACTCTTGAAATAAATAAAAACCATTGCCCCCAAACCAAAATACTGCAAGTCAAACATGTTGCAACATCCAAAGATTTTAATGAAAAATGTTCTTCATCGATTGAACAATGTCATGAAACCTAGGGTTCAAAAACCTAAATGTGTTGAATGTTCACTATAAACTTAAAAATGCCCAATATTTTAAAAAATAATACTGATCTACTTCTTGGTTTGTATTTTGTAATCCAGTGCTAAGGTTAAATACTAAGACCACTGTTTTCTTAGGCTAGCATCCTCCAGGAAAATCTCTGAATTGAACTTCAGAAGTAGCACTCCTGAAATCAGAAAAATCAAACAGTATGTCTTTTTACCTAGCCTAAAAATAAGCATTTTAAATGTTGCATTAAGCAGTTTTTCCCTATCAGAAGTTACACATTACGTGAAATAATGAATGCACAAGTTTATATTTATAAAATACCTGCACCATAGCAGCAAGGTTTTGTAACTGTCTGAGCTTCTGTTTTGCAGCTATAAGCCTATTGATCTTCTGCTCAAACTCGGCATCTCCAGCAACATCACCCAGGCTGCTTCTGTGACTAGATATGGAATCTTCACTAACTCTGTCTTCTTCTACTTCATCATCTTCACCTTGGGGTAGATCAAGATGTTTGCCATCTTCCCTATTATGACAGTCTGGAAACAGGGAGAGGAGGAAACAAAACAGTACCAAAGACACATTACTGAACTTCTGAAGTCCACTGTAATTACTGGACATTAGAAAAATATTAGCTTAATGATCAGGCTCTTGAATATTCTGCTAATCAAACAAGGTTCTCCCAAACTCTGTGAGGCTATCAGAATTACTTGCACTGTGAAGTAAAATTATTAGAAGATTTTAGAACATACCTAAAGCAGAAGACATTTTTAGAGTCCTTATATTAGCAGCAGATCGGTTGTTTATTTCACAGTCTGTATTAAGATGTCTTCCATCTCTGTTATTAGTTCCACACTGTACATTTGAGTTGCTATTTATTTCACTCCAACTACTGATTCCTTGAGGGTTTCTAGGGTAAAATAAATCATTCATGTTAACTTTTTAAAAACTGGTATGGATACAATTTTACTTTAGCCTTTTTCTACCTAGCTTTTTTAGGAATGAGTGTCCTGACTCCCCTGCAAAAAACAACACCCCCAAACAAACAAACTCCAACCCTATATAAAATCAGTCCAGACACCGGGAGTTTTTCCATATTCATCTCTCCAAGAGATTACTTTTTTTTAAGCAATCAGAGCAGCTTTATATTATCCCTTGCTAGACCTGCAACAATACATTAAGCCTTACAGGTATATGTCTATATTATAAAAGCTTTACATGATGCATAGCTAAGTGACTGTTCATTTCTGCAGAGTGAAGATCCTCAATGCACACAGGTGCCAGACTATAGCTGTAAATGCCTCTGTAAACTGAAGGGTTTTTTTACTCCTATTTCCTAGTCTAGGACTGTAATCTTTTAGTGAAATTCCATGCACAATTCAGTCCTTAACCCAAAAGGAATTATAGATTTTTGAAGTCTTACAGCGATTTCCTAGATGTTCATGACTACTAATCTGAATAAGGACACCAGGGACTAGATGATTCTCAAACAATCTGCATAACAGTTACTTCAAATTTAAAAAAATGTAATTTTGTTAACGCAATAAGCACAGATATAAGTTACTTCTGGTTGACTGAAATAATGTATTACAGGTTTCTTGAAGCAACAACTCAGCTACAAAGACTTTGGATGACAAAAAATACAACAACCTAATATTTGTAACAGGCTGTGGATCCTCATGTTCAGAATCACTCTCTGATTCTTCTGTTTCTTCCTCCTCCTTAGTGTTTTCATTCACAGCATCTGTCATCATATCAGATGTCTGCTCATAGTAGTGAACTAACTCGCGTAACTCATTCAGCCTCTTACGAACTTCATTTAGCTTCCTGAGGAGGAAAAAAGAGTATTTAATCTGTTTTGCCATATGAATCCAATCTATGTAGAGCTGAAAAAAATATACATAAAGTTCTTACAGTTTACTGCCAGTTTCTTAACTACACGAACTTTCCACTTGAAGCTCTGAATTCAGTTAACTGTATTAGATTGTTTACTAAGTAGTCTGTAATACTAAATTAGGTAGACTATGAAATGGAAATAGTTACTTAACACAGAATTTATTAAAAAAGTTACGCTCCAAACTACTAAAGCAAACAGTGAAAAAAAAATTAAAGAACTTTTACTGAAGCTTTTCTGTTGGATTTAGATTTTCATCCTCTTCACTCTCATTTTGAGAAACCAGGGAATCAGGAGGATAGGGAGCAGATGCCAGACTATTTGATTCACCGTTGACGACAGTTACTATGCCTATAGGACCAGAGGCAGCTGAAGTTGTACTTCTTTGATCAATACTCCTTTGAGGAGAACCTGAAGCAGGAAAAACTACAGAAAAGAAATACAGCTTATGTGAACAATTTGTAATAAGGAATCTCCTTAACTGAATTATATTAAAATAACGACAGAAAATATTACCAACATACGAAACAGCAGTTAATAACGTCTTTCCTTAGAAAAACAAAAGCTTTTTTCTGAAGTTTCATTTCATGCAATGTCAATAGGCAGTCAGTAATAACGTAGCTTTTGTAAATAAGATTTCAGTTAGTCCCTTTTAGCTTTATCAAATGTCAGAAGTAGAAGCTTTCATGCTGTGAATCTGCCCATAGAGCTTTTTTAAGAGTTTATTTAAGGCTGCATTGCTTTTCTATAAAAATTTAACATTTTAGAATTTTGATTAAAAGAAAAACCCTAGCAAATTTTTCACCTCTGCTAAGCTCTTTTGTCCATTTGCTGTAAAACAAATTGGATGTTTGCTTCTTCCAGCTACATGAAATCATATCCGAATATGTTCATATTATATGCATTAAATACATACAGAAAAACTGGGATATAGTAACGTAACTATTAAATCAGCACGTCCTTCTCCAAGTGCATGCTTCAAGGCCTCATTTCTCAATGCTAACCAGAATATGCTGTGATCATCCCTCAGAGGTTTCCAGCTACAGGACAAACTTCACCAGTACAAATGCACTGCTAGAAAGAGGTAGCCAGAGCAGCAAGTAGGTAGGTCTGCATTGATAAGGAGAGCACAAAGCCATTAAAAGAACAGGCCAAAGCTCTAGTCCAGTCAGACAGGCAAGGCCCTCTAGAATGGCCTGTGATTGAAGTCCCTGTCACAAGTACACATGAAAGCCTTTTGACAGGGAAGGAGCAAAGCCCTATTGCCACAGAGCTACTAACACATGAAGTGCTGAGTACACAAACGCAGATGTACTGTGATAAAAACACACAAAGCTCAAGCTCAAATGGCACTTCTCACAAGCCAGATATGTCACAGACAAGCCTTGAAGAAAAAAAAACCATCACAGTCTCACATTAGTCAACTTTGATATTATAAACCAAAGTGCTGCTAATAGATGCTCATCATAATTACTTGTAGAGTTCTTCGTTAAAACAGAAACTCCCACAGTATTAAAAACCATTTACGTTAATATTGCCCCAGCATGGCTTTTATCACCAGCATTTGATTAACCAATGGCAAGCTGAAAGATCAAGTTACAAACATGCACATTAAAAACATTGTATTCTTGAAAAAAATACAATTCTGCCTATATTGACTTACACGAAGAGTTATTTAGATGTTGGTCACGAAGCGTATGAAGTTCTCCTAATAGTTTGTCCATTTTTTGCTTTTTACCCTGCAACATGCGCATCTTGTTAAAAAGATGTGCCTTCTCATCTGACTGGTGTTCAGACATTGAAGAGTTTCTGCTTTGTGAAATCTCTCTGGTAAGTGAAAGGCTTTCTGCTTGCCTTCTGTTGTCGGGCACAGACTGTGTCTAAAAAGAGTAATTCCATTTTATTCAGAGTACTACAAACAAAGGTAAATAAATTGTAAGAAACAAAAAGCTCTCTTATGGGCCTTCTATACTCACCACCAGAATCAACACCAAAACAAAGAACATTAGAAAGGGAAATATAATGAAAATACTCTAATGATATCCAAATTATATACTGAGTTAATAATTAAATTGCAATAAAGAAACTACTTCTTTAGACTTTTCATGGAAACCCATGAGACACGAAGCATAGATGAGTCAGCTAATAACTCTTACGAATTTTTAAGTTTGCTGAGTTTTCAAGTTTGGGGGTAACTGATAACTTCACTAGCAAATACACACAGAGGAGCAAGACAAACATTTAACTGCATTGTTAAATAGAATAAAAACTGATAGTGACAAAATTTATACAGTGCAGTCTCAGGACTGACCTGAGAATCGTGAAGTTGGTTGTGAAAGCGCTGAATTAAGTCATTCAATTCTTCATTCAGTTCTGATGTAAGACTTACTCCTGAAACACTACCTGTAGTTTCTGTTACAACTGGGCATACGGAAAAAGGGGAAAATATAAATACTTTTCCACAGCAATGAGACAAAGGCTATTTTAATAAAAATGTGTAGTTTAACAAGAACATCAATGCAGTGACCCTCTAAAAATACAGCACACATTTTTAATTTTGTGTCCTTTCCACCAGCTTTACTCTTGAAAGATGACTTCTGCTACTAAAACACTAACAAGACAACTCAGAGCTGCTCTGTAAAGGATGACACAAAAGGACTTTAAGCTTGTTCTGTGTTCGGCTAAAAAGGCAGAGCAAAATGAAAGTAACCAATTTGTCTAAGGCTGATAGAAAGTTATTAGAAATAAATTGCAATTATTTAGTATCGCTAAACTAAGAACAGTACAGGTAATTTCATTTTCTCAAAATAATAAATTAACAGGACACCAAGCTTTCATATTGGTGTAAGCTGCAATCTTTACATCTGCAAACAGAGTCTTAGAGGTTTGTCCTTCAAAAAACTTTACGAAAGAAATAGATTTAAAAGAAAGCTTTTTTTCCCCTGCCTGAAAGTTCATATTGAAACAGTACTAAATATGCAAGTGGCAGTTGAAAGAATCAAGTAATTCTTCCTTTTTCACCAAAATACAAACCAACAGTTCATAAGAAAAATCAAGCACAAATATGATTTCTTTTCCCCAGAGATCATGACTCCATTATACACATAGCAAAGTTTCACTGTTTTCAAATTTTGAAAACATTTATTTTGCCATAAGTTGAATTTGAATCTCAACATTTTCTACCCTACAGTTCTGGCACATACCACATCTTTAAGTCAGTCAACACAAACAGCAGGAAGGAATTGTTCTTAAGAGTGACATAAGTAGAAATGTGAAAAAAAGCCAAAGAAAAAACCCTACTCCAAAGAACAATAAAAAAGAGTTTTCATCTATCATAAGCAATCCTATTTTCTACCTACTACCCACTAATTCATCTACCCACTCCTCAAGATGGAGCTTTGTATATTTGAGGAAAGCAGAGGAAGCAGATTCCATCACAGGTCTACTGCTGCATACAGAACAAAACTACTACTGAAAAAAAGCAACTACAGACAACCACTTAAGAAACAAGGAAATACGTCTCAAAGGCACTTGCTTCTCTTGCTTCTATGATAGCTTTCTAAAACCTCTCCACCTACCAACTTCTCTGCTTCTCTTCCTACACTAAAATGTAGAGTTTTCTTAAGCAGTTACACCTTGTTTCCTATAGTCTATCAAATCAAGAACAGCAGAACAGGAACGGGAGCTCATCAGAACAAGGGTTCTTAAAAAAAAATGGTTTTGTAAAAATGTAGAAATCAGTGCCTTATCTTACAAATTAAGATACTTTAAGTACAAAAACGAACTGTAGTAAAGAACTACTATCCCATATACTCTCTAATCAAGTCTAATGGCAACTCTTACGGGAAAGAATCATGGAAAAGTAACACACAATCTGAACTTGCTCAGTGCAAAAATATCATTCCCTACAACTGCACACATAATTGTAGCCCATCCCAAAAAAGCCCAAAAAGGATTGGGGGAGGTGGAAGGGGCAGGATGAATTTCCAAGAAACAAAAGAAAATTCACATGTTAACAGTTAACGAAACAAGGACAACCGCCTCCCACTGAAGACTGAGTTCTTGAGAAAACAACTCTGCTTGGTCAGATATCAAGAAGCCATCTCTGTCCCAAAGATAATTTTGAAAAATTTGGAATATATGAAAATGAATTAATAGAAGCTTTTAAACTGAAGGTTATAACATAATGATTCTGCTCTTTTCTCAGAATCATGCCCCCAATTTACATGCCATAGAATTTCAGAGTTCTAGTTTCTTACCTAACTGCTTTAGCAACTCCCTCCCTTCTTTTTATTGTATAAACTCTCCAGCAACCAGTCATCAAAATAAAAAAAAAATTATGAGAAAAACAAACAAAAACTCAAACTACTAACTGCCTATAGCCAGAAGGATGCAGAAAGGGCGAGAACACATCATATCCCTATGCTGATTCTCTTCTCCAAAGGCCTAGTACAATGGTGGAGATGAGAGGCAAGCTTCTCATCTGACAGGGTAGACCAATTCTTAGGAGAAAAAACCATGCTCTTAGGATTTTACAGGTAAACCACAGTCATCAGCTCTGGGTTTTTAAATGACACATAATTTCATGATGTTACATTGTCAACTCTTTTCAGAAATAGAGGTTCTGAAGTAAAAAAAGCCTTTTTAATGTGTATTTCACAATTCCAGCTTTAATCATTCAGTAAGCATGCTAACATAAGAGACACCACCATTCCACGTACCAGAATCATCCAGGACAGCAATGGCTTGCTCTGCTTTATGCTGCAAAGCAAGAAGAGCTGCCTGTCTTCCTTGAAGAGCCTTCAATTGCTCCTGCTGTTGTAGCATCCTTTTCAATAAATCATGCTGTTTCTTCAAGTTCTCCAACTCCTCTTTAGCTTCCTGTTGAGGATCTCTGGCCTGCAAGAAATGAAGCAACACTGCCATAACCATAACTATTTATCTGTTGAGTACTAGTAAAAGAAGTGCCAAAGCAAGCACAATTTGCATATAAATGAACAGTCTGGTTAATGGAAAAAAGTGAAAATGAAACAGCTTCATCTTTCTGATAGTCTTTTATTTTAGAAAAATTTAGACATCCAGTAGGAAGAAGCCTGTACCACCAGGACATGCTTATAGCCCCTGAGAGTTTAAGTTTTCTTTACACAGCCAGTCAGTTGCCCTAATGTAACCCAAAGACTAACCCAAACATCCCTCTGTCTTTTAAATTATAACAGAGGGCATTAACCTTTAAGACTGGTAAAGGTAAGCAAGACAAGGCATTGTATCATGGAGCTACATAAAACACAAGATCTCAATTGATTTACTGGCCTAAAATCTCTAAATGTCCAGCAGAATGTTTTAGGCAGTAAATCTCTTGTTACCTATAATGTGCTTAGTTCTGTGTGCTGTATTTATGGCATCGATACTAGAATACACCAGGTTTAGGTAAATCAATTTCATAACAAAAAACATGCACAGAATCCTCTCTACACTGTTTTCAAACAATAGTTTAAAATAGTTCTGAACGAATGAAAGCATGCTGAGCAGTTAAAATATACTAAAACTCAGTTATTTTCTTCACCCTATGCTAATTAGGAGCTGGAGATTTGCATCAAAACTTTTACTCAAATTAAGTATTTCAATGAGACATCCACAGTTAAGATCCTGATCCTGTCTGAAGTTGCATTACTGCACTCTGCAGATGAAATCATGGAAAATAACAGGCATTTACAAAGAACACTACTAACTTGAAAGCATAATCTTCTGTCCACATAGTACTAAGGTCCTAAAGTAGAAAATTCAGTCAAATGTCAGAATAGAAGCAGGCATCTTATTAACTAGTTCTGGGTACCAAGGAATGCTTAACTTTCCAGCAGAGAAAGCTGAAACCATCCAGAATTCTAAATTCCTCAAAGTGTCACTAAAAGATGCACTGCAACTGACACTGATCATTGCTGTTAAACTCTCACCTTTCATATAAACAGCAGAGTAGAGTCAAAATAGATCACACACTGAAATCAGCACAGGAAGGAAAAAGGGGAAGAAAGCGAAAAAGGGATGTGTCTCAGTCTCACTCACCTATTAAATAATACAGGCTTTATCTAAAGTACCAGATTTGCTTGAGTTCATTGAAAATTGCATTAACAAATTTTTCAAACTTAGTTCTACATTTAGACTAGTAAGCTTGACAAAACATTTAATTTTTATTTTAGCAAAAAAAAAAAGATTTAATTTAAGACTTTTTTGTAAAATTAAATCATAGGAAGGACGATGCTACAGAAAAGCTCATAAGAGGTAAAAAAAGACGTTTTAGACACTGCGCCCCTTGAAAGTCTTTCCCCTTCCAACCAAATATTTATATAAACAGCTATACAAAAACATTTGTGGAACAAGTTAAGGCTACTAATTTCTAATTTATTTTCTGTACTTGGTATTAGTTTAAATGTGCATTGGCAGACTATTTGTGTAACCATTACAAGTGTCTGAAAGTCACATTTACAGTATGCTTTCCCAAGAAGAGAACAACGAAACTAGAAGGATCATTTACATAAAATCACAACACCTGCTGCACAGCGTTACATCAATGCTGTCAATGCTAACAATTCAGAAGAAAAAGTTGTGAAACATCTCTGTTCAAAGAAAAAAATATTCTAGCCAAAGTAGATTAATTCAGTGGAAAGACAGCTGGATACAGATAAGCAATCCAGTGGGCACATTCACTGTAAGTAACAAATACACTTGAAGCAATTAATAAGGGAGATGGAGGGATGGAGAAGACTAGCCTGTATAAACCCTATTTGAGGCTAAAGTAACATTTTGAAGTGTACCTTTGAAAGCAATCCATGATCCTGGCTATTAATCCCACAAGGCCAGATTTCCCTGTCATTCAGAGCAGCTCTCTCACTTTTCCCTTTAGGGCTTGGTGTAACATCAATGTCTGTAACCTGTTCCTGTGAAGCTGAATTCCCTAGTTTGTCCTCAATGCGGGGCCGACAGCTCAAACTAAAAGATACCTCCTATATTGAACAGTTTAGTACGTTAGATTTTGAAAATCTGCTCTAACTTAGCATGCATTTTTAAGCTACAAACCTACCCACTTTATCTTGTCAAATAATAAAAACTAATATCCAATAGCATCTACTAAAGAGCGTAGACATTTTTAGTCATTCTTAGAATTTGCATAACAATAAAGCTCCATGTAGCAATCAGCACTATACAACCAGAAGTATGCACTCTGCATGTAAAATATTCAAGCAGCATGTAAAGACAACTTAGATGCAAAATTAAGAGCCAAACAAAAAACTAAAGTGCAAATTTTGCAAATAGTAAGACAAATGCAAGTTTACATAGATACTTCTTAAAAAACATACCTGTCTTTTTCTGCAATTTCCAAATTTTTTTTTTAAGTTAAAAGTGCATCTTCCATGTCTATAATTTTATTTCTTTACAGGGATAGAAAGAGTTCTTACAAAGCTAAAAATAATTACAAAAGCTTCCTAATGTTTTAACTGTTTTATTTCCAAGCAGGTAAATTCTCCGTAAGGACATTCAGTGTGCTAACTGGCCAGAAAGAGCACCCGCTCTCTGGTACTTTTCCTCAGTGTAACAGAACGGAAGACACAAAACTTAAGTTATTAAAATGCTTTTGTAACTATTACAAGAAATGTTTACCATGTTAAAAAAAGGAAAAGCTTTTATAAACAGAAAGGAAGATTGGACTGTTTATCTCAGCACTTAATTCAGAACACATTTTCTAAAAAGGTGCCCATCCTTCCAAGAAACAAGAGAAACTTCTCTGTTAGGTCAATACTTCTCTCTTATCACTAGAAAGATGCTTGGACAACGGCCCACTAACAATACATTTCTAACCCTCCCCTCACCCAACACCCAAAAATTTTCCCCACTAACAGACACAAACCTAGAGATGAAAAATTGTATAGAAAGGTACTTCTTCCTACATCAAGTCAGTGAATTCTCTGTCAAAGTACAAATTTAATTCTTCATTGTACTTTGAAGAAAGAATAAAGATTTACAAGATTCTTTAGACTGTTGTTGTGACAGAACCATTACTTTTTTTCTCATATTAAAAAAATAAATCCACACATATATGCACACCTCCTGAATGGAGTGCTTGGCATTTACTATTTTTTAACTGAACTGCAGACTATGACACTATCATAAGACCCATGAAAAAACCAAAATAAAGCCTTCATTTCTAGCACCTTAATTACTAAAAGGCAGCTTACCGTGGTATCTGAAGCCTCAGACTGCACATCAATGTTTAGCGATGTGCTCTCACCTACAGAACCAGATCCCACAGCTGAATCTATAGTCCGCATATCATCCTCCTCATTTTCTCTAGCCTGAAATATTTCATTGGCACAAATCAAAAGCTATATAAGGGGGCAGTAAAAATGAATTATGGAAGGTACTACATACCAAAATCGACACCCTCAGTAGCACCATCAAAACATAAACGGTCAACTCCTAAAAAAGGCTTACAGTGCAGAAACAAATACATTACGTTCTCAAACTTACAAGCATCTTTTGCAAAAATTTCAGATAGGATTTCTCCTGCTCTTTAAGGTCATCTATAAGGTGTGATAAACGCTCAACATTGGCCGATCTTTCATTTTTCTCTACAAGATCATCCCGCATGGAGCTGGCCTTAGCAATATAGTCGCGAATCTGAACTAGTCTGCTCACAATCTGCAAAGACACTGAAGTTACTGAATGCATTCAGCTACAACTGCAATGTATTCAATGCACAAGACACAGTGACAGCAACACCAAAGGAGTAATGAAAGGGGGACATGTTAGTACTTTCACTCCTATGAGCACTCTTCCACAACTGGTTAAAAGTCAACAGCTTTTTTAAGGATAGATTTATGCATGCAGGAAGTTGCAAGGCTGAAGCACAGGGCTTCTGGTCAACACGGGCTAAAACACCACTGAGCTCATCAACACAGGAAAACTGTGAACTGTGAGAGCGTTTTCTGGAACTGTATGAAAGGGAACCAACCTCTAAAACGAAAATTAGTATTACTTCTGTTACCAACAAGCAGATTTCTAAAGAACAGTATATGATTAAGTTTGGTTTCTCATTTTTTTCAAGTTTCAGAAGAGGAGGAAGTTAAGTATTTCCAATAAAGATTTATACTTTGAAGAAATTTAGAAAGAAGCACTGAAAATTAAGAGTTGGTATTTTGTAGACTTCATAGGCTGTGTAAATACCTGGCTACTATCCATCGCTTGTTCTCCCCTTCCATCCTCTTGAGCGGACGCTTGACAATTTTGCAAGAAATCCTTGCTTAGAGCAGCTCCAAACAACTCTTTACATTGCGCTGATACCCCACTTTCCTTTTTTTGGGAACCTGAGGCAGGATCTTTGCTTTTGTTAGTGTTAATCTGCAGTGACAGGAAGTTGAATGGTTTTTTGTTTTCGTTAAGTTGACGTTTGTTGTTAGCAGCCGTTGCCCTGCCTTGAGAATCACTTCCAATGCTTCTCTATATACAAATGGAAGAAAGAACAATTGCTTTATTTTTTGCATCCAGTATGTTCTCAACACTGCTTAGTTTCACTGCTTGTATTACAATTTCTACAGTATTATTAGACTGATTTCAAAGTTGCCTAATTAGTCACCAACTGGTCAAAAGTTAGCTAAAGATAGCGCCAATGATTTTTGCCATAATTTTCGAAAAGCAAATCCATCCTCCCAGAACAATGAGAAGCAAAAACGTTCTGTAGATTCTCAGCATTTAGTTCCTCATTCTTGCTGTGACCTTCACCTTTACTGTAGCAAAAGGCATTCTACTTCTCCAGGTACAGTTGAGAAAAGAACAATAATAAAATAGCAACACATTCCTGTGCAGAATATGATACTTCAGAACTTCAGCTTTTCTTTACAACCTTGTGAATAGCAACGTGTCGCCCTAACACACATTTGAGGAAGAAGTTATACCCAACCTTTCAATTGTAAGTCAACACAATGAATCCCATTGGAAAGAATCTTCACAACCAAAGAAGTTAGCAGCAACCTTTGGGAAAGATGAACTAGCCTCTGTTCTGAAACTGTTAACACAAATGTATGCCTTGTTCTGAAAGAATTAATCCCTCATATTTTTCATTATGATTCATTATTTATCATTCCCTTTTGGACAAGGGAAGGATGAATGCGCAGTATTTCCGAAAAAGTAGTTACGGCTCAAGAATTTCTGCCATAAAATTCTTTACACTCTACTGAGGAAAAGTTTTTAATGATACTCCTCTGCTTAATCCACAAGGATAACAATGTTCAGGATCACAAACTGGCAGTTCAAGAACAGACTTTCAAAATAAGGTAACAGATATTTTCAAGTAGCAGCCAAGTACAATGAGTAAGAAATACTGCTCCAAGGACACAGGAATTAGTTAACAGTTGAGAGTAAGGAAGTGAAGACAGCTAGCACACTCTTAAACAGAGGAAAGCCATGGTCTTGAACTTTCCCTTATTTTCTGAAGTTCAAAACTAGAATTTTGATTTGGTTGTCATGGTGCCTATAAGCTTTTTTTTTTTACCTTGATCACTTATGAAAGGATTCTTTACTCATCCGTCACTTTATTAAGAGATAACTGAATACATTTTGGAGTCACATTTCTAGTGGGAGCTAGTATTCACACAAACCTGATCCAGATCACTGAAGTTTATTCTTTGTTTAAGTCTTTCTAGTTCAGCCTGCTCTGGAACAGACATCTGAGTCATGTATCGACCATGAGGAAAACTATGAGAAGTTCTGGTCTTCCGTCGTTCCATTCCAGGTGAAGATTCTGGAGATATGTCATTAGTAAGTCTCGCTTCACCTTCCCCACTAAGCTTTTTCTTGTTTTTTTCTGAAGATCTGTTTGCTTTCTTCTGTTGACTTCCCCAGTCCTTAAGGGGAAGGAGAGAGAACAAAAAATCGTATTTGTTATCCACACAGACAAAAAGCAAATGTTTTCATTCTGTGAGAGAGTTTACTTCCATTTTAGAAGTAAAAATAGTATGCATATTGAAATATGCACTGTTTTCTAGAGCAAACGTCACTTTACAAAATAAAATTTTCTCCACTGCGTAACTGAAAATAGATTGTCAGGAAATTTTAAATCCATTTCACCCTACATTCATTAAATGAATTTCAAATGAAGCTAAAGTTGTACTTTTCATCTTTGCTGGGCACTTTTTAACTTTTAGGAGTTCAGAACTTTTTAAATTATAGCTTTCACTTCCATGACACCTACAATGCTTTTGCGTCTAGCTACTTCATTTACCCAAAACACTTGCCATAAATACCTCTATAGACCTCACAATCTCTGAATTATATTCACTGCTTGCTTACATCTACCTCAGTTTTTCCAGGTATTTACCTGTAAAGCTGTACTGACAAGGCTAAGGGGCTTGCATTGTTACCTGCCACTAACAGAATCTACCTGGTAATTCTAATGTACAGCATCAAATGGCAACAGAAAGAAAAGAATAATTACCGTGTTGTTCAGCCGGTCGTCAAGGCTCTCATTGCTCCAGCTGGGCAAGTCCTGATCATTCATGCCTTCTTCAAAGGGACCACCTCCTGTTGCCATGACAAGCAATCAATAAAAACAATCTAAAAGAAAGAGCAGAAAGAAATGTGCTGTATTAAAATCAGTTTACATAGAATATTTTAAAGTTTCACGATCTGAGAAGACACCTACATATTCATTACAAAATGCAAACACAAACCTCTTTAGGAAACTAAACTCCCCATTTACTACACTGTGTTACTAGAAATGTATCAATGAGAAGAACACAGAAACTGGCATTAAAAATAAAGAAGCAGTAGTTGTGGATTTGAGGCTTTTTAATCTCTGATCTATGAAAGGAACTTTTTTTTTTTTTTTGAGAGTTTCAAATGTCTTCAATTTAAAACAAACTATACAGAAAAGCGGTCTTGCGGAGATTTACTTTTTCCAGCTCATTTCCACCGCTATGTTAGGACATAATCCTAAGTTTAACTGCAAAAATAAAAATATAAAAGTCGATAGGAACCACTTTCTCAACATTTTATTCCAACTATCTACTACTAATTTTCACTGAGTTCAGGTGAAGAAATCACCCAAAACTCAAGATTAGGAGGTATCTGAGAAGTTTGTTGGGTTTTTTTAATATCAGTTCCAGAAAGGAAAACAGATTAATGTTGAACTAAGTTTAAAAGCTGTCCTAGTACACCTATCTTGCTTAGGTATAGGATTCAATCAAAATCACACAGTACATCCCCCTCAGTAGGCACGCTTGAACAAAGCGGTATTCCTATGCAAACACAGCCTATTACTAAATCATAAAGGAAGTGGGATCTACCAGGTATGCTCCTTACACCATAACCACTCGGCAGTGTGCCAGCCTAGGTCATGGTAATGCAGTTAGGAGTCTAACTAACTGCATTCGTCTCATTCTGCTTCTGCATCTCACAACCACAACCATAACACAGGTATAAGCATAACAGCTCTAAGTGCCTGCTGCTTTCGGAACTCTGCCCTACTGTCCCTGCACAAGAACTCATACTCCCTTCTCCATCCCAAGAGAAGTGCCCACTAGGCCATGCAATCAGAAGGCACCACCTGTGAACTAGATGGCCAACAAATAATACCAAAATTAACCCAGACATGTTTAGAACTGGATGAACTTCCTAATGTGCCTAATACTATGACTATACAAAAACTGTATGTTGGCTCAAGGACCTTCTGTGCAACCTTCAGGTAATCTGTCTGATTCAGTTACAAAATTAGAACACAATGTCCTTTCACATTTTGTTTACTTTCATGTAGAAACACAAGCATACTATAAAAAGTTCACATGGAAGCTCACGCTAAAATTCACGAGCATTCAAAGCAAATGCATAGTTATCAGTTTAAAAACAGCCATGATTTTAAAGAACTTTCTTCAGTTACAGATGAACTGTTCAGCTTTGTTCATCACTGTTCAGATGTGCAAGACCCAAGATTTCAACAGACACTGTATCCTGACCTATGTCACTGAGCATAATGAGGAAGATTAGAGGCCATCTGGGTTTACAGCCCAATTCTGTAAGCCGTTTCCTCATCATCACGTTATATAATTCTACTAAAACCATAGCAAAAGTAGTTTTTCCCTACCTTCCACTGTAAAAACAAGTGGCAGTATTCATCTTTACATAACACAAGTAACTACTCACATTTATTTCTTTTAAAACTTCCACAAAAGCTGTTCTCAACTATATCTGCTGTAGGAGACTCTCATGACCTCTGCAGTAAATTCCCTGCCCCAGATGGAATATTCTGAATAACAGTATTCTCAAACAAGGAGACCAGGCATACACCAACACGCCCTCAAAAATACAGCTCTAAAGTAACAGTATCTTCATTATTTCCATAAAGCAGATTTTAAAGTGTTCTAACAGAACTGCGCCCTTCCCAAAGAGAAAGTTTCTAGACACTCCTATGATAGTCTCTGATACCTCCAAATGAACTATGTTCAAGCAAGTTTAAGATCAGACAGCTCTGCTAGTATTTTACCTCTTTAACTCAGTTCAAAAACATAAAGAGGTTCAGCCAGGTTTTTTCTTCTCTTTCACATGAAGCTGTGCTTTCCACCTCCACACACACATTTCATCAATATGCATTTTTTTCTTTGTTTTCATTTTACCAGCTATTTCTACAAAACATCCGCTTCTAAAAGCTCTGCTATCTTCCCATTATGTATCTGTCCATCTATCTACAGCAGCTCATTGACAATTTCGGGTTCTTGCAAGTCACAGAATCTGTATAAACACTATTTGAGCATGTGCCTACTGCCTTACAAAGTTTACCAGGGATTTGGGAAAAAAAAGAGAAGACTTTCAAGTATATTTTCTACAGAAATAATAACTTCAGATAATATGCAGGATTATAGGTGAAACATGTAAGATTATAGTTAAAGCATATTCTGTACATGTAACAGCAATATGCAGATTGCACAGAAGAAACTACTAAACATACAAGCAAAACAAAGCTATGTACTTCAAAAGGCCTTTTTTTCTGCAGTAAAGATGCTCTTGAGAATTTTTTCCTATAGCATTCATGTGAATGCAAGAGCCCTCTAGAGCACCTAATACTGCAAAGAGAAAACTTATGAAAATAAAATAAAAAAATAAATAAACGGAAAACAGAAAAGCTGCAAAAAGCCATCATAGCGCCATAAAGGCTGAAAATAGGGCCAAACATTTCTTTTAAGTTTAGCTTTCTAAAACGTGCGCTCCTCACTGGGCATTAACTCATTAAAAGCAAACCATACAGCATCATCACACAGGAGCAGTCAACAGAGCAA
>VZTF01004373.1:663920-745098 GCA_013397755.1 Cnemophilus loriae | reverse complement strand
CCGGCCCCCTCCCCCCCCGCCGCCCGCCACTCGCGAGGCCCGGGCTGCCCGGACGAGCGTTTCGCCTTCGGGCAGCGGAGGAGCGGCGCGGCCTCGCTTCTCCCGACGCGGCGGGACACGGCTGGCGGAGGCGCTCACGGCGCTCCTGCCTCAGCCACCGCCGCCATCTTGGCCGCTACTCCGCCGAGGGCGCAGGGGGCGGTCCCTCGCGGAGGGATACAGACAGACAGACAGACAGACACTCACCGTTACGTGGTAACCTCCGCCCGCCCAGGCCCTTCCGCACTGCGCGCGCCCCGCCCGACCCGGACCGCGGGGCGCGCGAGAATCCCCGCGCAACCGCCCGGGCATTCGGGAGAAGAGCGGTGTGCGAAGAAACTCCAACTCCCAGCGTGCATTGCGCGAGGGGGACCGGCGCCCCCGGGGTGGCGGCGGTGCCTCCTGGGAGTGGTAGTTTTCCCCTCAGAGCACAGCCCCGTCCTGCCCCATGACAGTACCGGGGCGCATGCACCGCTGTTCTGCGGCCGGCGGGGAATCGCGTGTTTTTCTTATAAAATAAAATACGAAAACGGCGACGAACTCTGTAAATTCTTTTGCCTGATTAGAAGACAAGTAAAATCACGTCGGAACCCTAAGCGTGGACAAGGATCAACTCTTGCCCTCGATTGGAGCAGTATCGACTAGTCTGTTTCTGTCAGCCTTTGGCGTGTTTTGCTCCTTGATTTGTGGCACTAAGTTTACCCATCTAGGTTCTTTATACTTTCCTTTGGGGGAAAAAATACAAACAGAGGGTTTGGCATTTAAAAAACAAAAAAAAGCTTGTGCGATGTGCTTGGAATTTAACCAAAGTTGTTAGAATCATAGAATATGCTGAGTTGGAAGCGACCCTTCAAGATCCAGCTCTGCCCTGCACAGGACATCCCAAGAGTGACACCATGCGCCTGAGAATGTTGTCCAAACGCTTCTTGAGCTCTGTCAGGCCTGGTGCTGTGACCACTTCCCTGGGGACCCTGTTCCGGTGCCCAACCACCTGCTGGGTGAAACATTTTTCCTAATTTCCAAACTAAACCTTCCCTGATGCGACTTCAGGCCATTCCCTCGGGTCCAGTCACTGGTCACCACAGACAAGAGATCAGTGCCTGCCCTTCCTCTTCCCATCATGAGGAAGCTGTTAGTCCTTCAGAGGACTGGATGTGGATAACACCCTCAGCATTTCTATGTCAGTGAAGCTGGTATCACTTATATTACATTCGTTTGGAGGGGGATTGTCCCTTGTCAAAATGGAAAACCCCAGCATTTTCAGCATTTCCATTACATTGAGTTTCTAAAGCAAAAGCATTAAGCATTCACATAGGCCTCATAATTGATCCTGCTAGAGAAACATTCTACTGGTACAACATGGGAGTGTAGTTAGTCCCCATCTCTCTCGTATTAGGACTTGTACTAATGTGCTTTGCTAAAAAAAAAAAGGATACATGAATCCTTCTCAAGGACCCATTAATCTATCTGTAATCTAGAAAAGGAACTAAATAACTGGAAAAGCTTCAAAATAAAGATGTTTCAATAAGAGTATTTTTGTTATTTCCAGCAGATTCCCCCGTATCAAAGAAATAGTTCTGGATAATACTGAGTGAAAGAGGTGAGCGCAAGACTGCCTATTAGAGCAGAATCTTTCTCCCATTTCTACCACGAGCTACTTGACTGTATTTCCACAAATGAAATCACTTTGAAAACAATCTACAACAGTTTGATGGAAGCTCTCTGTGTGATGAATACATATTATCAGTCTCTATTGCAATTCTGCAGCTAATAAAGAAGTTAGTTTATCATAATTTTTATTACACTTTTAACTAATGTCCTATTTTTCTGAACTCAGGTATTATGTCTGGATATTCATCACAATATTGGCAGTGTTGCTGTTGACAAAATGCTTTCTATTGTCACAGTGATAAATCTCCCACAGCCTGGCAGGTGGAGCCAGATCTTAAAGAGAAAATACTGCCCTAGTACAATGACTTTTTTTTGTTTGTTTGTTTTTTGCTGTGCCTTATTCTTAAAATACAGCTCCCTCATTCCTATTGTTTCCTGCAGAAAAAATCCCAAACAAACTTACATAAAAATTGTAATACTTTTGTTAAGGAAAAAAAATTAAATTGACTGTAGTATGTTTCAGTAACAATGAAATATTTTAGTGTAGTCCCTTATATGTCATAACTGTGTGTTTTCCTTAGCACAGTATGAGCTTACAGCATCATTACCCTGACTCCTGCTTGACATTTGGAGGATGATTTTTCTCTTCTTATTTTCTGCCCGTATTCTGGAATTGGCTGCAAACTTGTTTGTGGGTTTTTTTTCCTTTCTGTTTGTTTGTTTTAGAAATGGCTCCTCAGAGCCATTTTTCATTTGGGATGGAGAATTCGAAAAGATCCAACAGGCATGAAGGAACTGTGGATTGCACTGCAAGAAGCGTTATTTCCAGTAGGTGGTTCTCCACTACTGTTGTAAAACAAAAACTCAGGATTTGGGAATGATTATGAGGCAAAACTCATATGGCTTAAAGAATGCCTTGTTAATTAAATAAAAGGAATATTTTAGGGGGGAAGTCCTGTATCAACGCTAATGAGCCTCTAGACAGACAGCAACTAAACTCCCCTACAGAGATCTCTGTTGTAAGTGCTTCCCCCAGCAGACATGTTAATGAATGCATCCTCACAGAAACTGAATGGATTATCTTTGAGATAGCCCAGTTTAATTAGGATTGAAAGCCATGTCAGAGACATGATGATATTTTCCTTGCACAACTGTTGGCTGTATCTTGTTAATTCTACTTTATCATTCCAAAGTGAAAGAAAGCAAAGAAAATACAGGCATGTAAGAACTGGAGACGAGAACAAGTGAAAGATTAATGTTTTGCTGAGACAGAGGATGTGTGAGAAGTATCTGGGGAGAGAGGTTTTTAAAGGCCCTGAAACAAAGATAGTAATTAATTGAGCATTCAGTTCAAGCAGTAGTTGTCCATTTTTTTCCTGATTTTATGACAAAGAGGTTTTTGTTGCCAAATTTAAACTGGCCAAAAATTATGAGTCTACCACACAGTGACTACCAAGCTACTGTACTAAAGGTATTTTTTCTTTCTTTGCATAACTTTAGATTGGAAAGATCTTTTAAGGCATTAACAAAGAGTTTCAAGTTGATTTATGTAGGAAGATGAGATGTCCACTTATCCCTATGAGGTCTGATAACAAGTTAAGCAGGTGTAGAGGGAGAGGCACAGGCATTTAAGACCAAAAAGCCAAGATTTAGGCTGATCACGATTCACCAATTTAATACCAGTGAAGAAATCAGGACAAAAAGGAAACCATTTTCAATGATCCACTCAAGCAAAACAGTCATCAGAAGCAATAAAGGAAAGAGGAATAATTGGAAGATAGATATTAGCTAACTTAGTCAGATCCCAGGAAAAATCTCAGAAGAAGAATGAACAAGAGCCCTGTTGTAAACCTTCTGCACACCCTTAGAGGTGCAGAAAGTAATCCTCTTGGTACTGCTGTTACCTCACCACTCCGTAACATTTGCTGTTACATGCACTGGAGGTATTACATTCCAGTAAAGTATTAGTGACTGGTGTCAGACTAAGTGATGAAGTGATGGATGGACCCACAAGACATAACCAGTTTTGTTTTGTTAAACACACTTATTTCACACAACCAAAACACATCAGGATCGCCAATGCTGCCCTACCTAGAAGCCCTAAGATCACATTTTTCTCACTGGCCTCTTTGAAGTCCGGCTCCATTAAAACCTATTTTCAAAACTATTTTAAAAGCGGTCAGTATAGCACAGTTTTTGCCAAGGTTATGAGAACTATTTCACTGTTTAGAAATTAAATAAAGTTTCACAAGCAACATACAAATATGGGGCTTAATCTGGATGTCTCTCTATGTTGTTTATGTTGTTTAATTTAACATGTTTGATACATTGTACTCTTAGTTACACGGTCTCTTTTTTTTTTTTTTTTTTTTAATTTCTATTTGTAGTCCATTATCATCTTGAGTTTATTCCCTGGCCAACAAAGATAATCTGAGAAGAAACAAAATACTTCAGTTGTTCTGAAATGACAGATTTGACTTAACCAGGTGTATCTGCAGATTCACCAGAAAAGTGAGTAGGAACAACCTTTAATTCATAATACCTTGTGTGGTTGTTTTATATAATTATATTGTCTACCGACTTCCACATTGTGTAAATTTCTGGAGTTGCAACACAAATATGTGCTACATTGAACAAATAAGTAAATTAAAAAGTGAGCAGGAAGAAGAGAAAATTATTATACATCTTAGAAATGCCACATAAATTTTTGTCTCTGAATTGAATCAAAGAACATGAATATGAAAGAAATAAGCAACTCCCCACACATTATAGAGAAATTATCAGAACCAAGAATTCTCATTTGCAAATTAAAATTCTAAGAGGAAAAGGTTGTAGATTCTTCCAATTTTTTTGCTTTGTAGCTGCCAATCTGCAATGTATCTGATATCAGTCACTCCTGTATATTCACAACTAAGTGCTTTCTCTACACTGTCTGGCTTCAGTTATTTTGAAGACATACCAGCATTAAAATAGTTAGCATATAAATGCTACAGTGAATTCTTCAAAGCCACCTAATATTTTTTTCATATGTGTTTTGATTTCTTTAAATGGGAAAAAATTTGCTGAAGTTGTAGGTCATTTTACAGCCACTAACCAATTTGCTAGCAAACATCCAATCCACAAAAAAAAAAAAATTCCAAATAATTACGTGGCCTTTAGTTCATAACCAATCATGTGCTGACTTCTAATAAAAAAAGTTTTTATAAGGAGTTCCACTGTAGCTACATAGAGTTGATTAATTTTATGATATTCTGCATTTTATCCTCTGGCAATAATGCTTTTCAAAGAGATACTTGCTTTTGTGATACCGGTTTTGCAAATGTAGAAGTAACCAATTATGATGGCCTTGCATGTCCAATGACTATATACATACATACCTATATATAGGCAAGGATTTAAATTAGAATAATTTTGAAAGGTTTTAAATAATTTTGTAATCTAAATCTTTCTGTCACATTGCTAATTAAATTACTTTTTTGTTTCCTTTTTTTTTCCTGGTGGTAGAGATTTGATGCTATCTGGTTCCAGCTATACTGTTGATTAGGGCTGGTACAGATGGACAATAGCACTAAATTGATCAATGCTAAGGAAGACGGATTAGTTGGTGCACCTTTCCAAAAACATTCCATGCTTTTCAAAAAGTAGAATATAGGAGAAGGATGTCTTTGAAGAGGGCAGAAGGAAAACTGAGGCCAGCAGGAAGCTTCCTATGTAAAGAAGGCAGGATATGTAAGCTGTTCTTCTAAATAAGGCAGAAGATTATGGGCCATGTTCTTTTCTTGGCACTAACACTTAGATCTTGAGCAGGTCACTTTGCCAGATAGATTTCCTCACAACATATTTTAATTCATATTTATTATTATTGTGAGGGTAATGAATAGAAGACAAACACCAGCAATGGAACTAGTGATAATTTTAATTTTTTTTTTTTAGAATTACTCTGGGCCTTCTCTGAGTCCGCTGTTTTTCTATATTTTGCAAAGATGTGCACAGACCTAGATGTTTGTTAGGTCTTCAGCTCTGTGACATGTTCCATCTATGCTAGTTACACTGTCTTTGCTACTGCCTATTGAAAAAGATGGGAGGGACTGCTTATTTCATATTTTGAATAAGAATTAGGGTTTTTTTCCCATATTTGGTGTGTGATAAAATAATGCCTAAATATGCTGAATTTACTGGTCTTATTATCCACAATAATGATATGTTGCTGATTTCTGTATTGTATATCTGAAATGACAGATTATGAATTTACTAAATTATGCACCTATTTCTTAGAACACTGCACAAAAATTAGGTAAATTATTTAAAAACTGGGATTTATTTTTGTATATTTTATCCATATGTCAAAAAATAAAGTGCCTTCGTTCTGTTATTTCAGAATAGGTAAGAAGTTCTTTTCTGCTTATCTCTTGGTCTCATTAGGGAATTACATTTATTGATGCAACATTTCAAATTGATCATGTGATTATGCAACTTTTAGAGATCACTTACTTGAGGTTGCGGTAATAGGTGCTGGTCACTGTGTGCAATATATTTGGTGAATATATGAATATGGAAAAATGTTCATAAGTTTATAGATGGATTGCTGTATTTTTGGTGCAATTTATTTCTACCACTGCTTTCACTGGGATTGTGACAAGCATTTTGAAGGCAGCATGCTAAAAAATGAAGAAATTTAAAATATTCTGAAGCTTCTTATTTGTCCAAAAGTAGGCAAAGTAGTGGCTTGTAGTACTCTAACTCATCTGACATTGAAAAAGTAAAATATTACTAATAATCAATACAACAAAAGAAGCAGAAGCTGAAATACAGGAAGAAGGCAACAATGTCTCTGAGTGAGACAAAAAAATCAGTAACCTTCAGCAAATGGTAGTAAGTAAGTGGAGAATTGGAATAGTGGACAATGATCCTGCTCTCTTTTGTTGACTTCTGTTGTGTTTGGTACAACAGAACTTCTTCATATACTTTATATACTTCCCCATGAATAAGTGGAATTTCCTCGAGGACCTCAGTCATCAACATCTCATGAACTTTAGGGATTTGTACAGCCAAGAGCATGTCATTTTAAATTTGATCTTGTTTCGTAGCTATTCTAGTACTCTGGTGCAAGATTCTTGTATGTAGATGAGATAGTACACAAAAGAAAGTTGTTGTCACTTGACTAAGGAGGACTCAGTTAAACTGATACAGATTATTCCAAAGGAATACTGAAATTCCAAATTGCTTTAGTAAGAAGAAATCCACAGAATCTATTCATGCAGAAGTAAGTATGATAGGCTCTGGTTTTTGTTAGGTGTCTCCAAAGAAACAAAATATTACCAGATAATAACTATATTTAACTTTTAAAAGTTTAGTGGATAAAATTTTTTACAGCAGTCCAAACTGTTGATTAAATCCAGTGTAGCTTTTTATCATTTTATTATCTTGGATATGTGGATCATTTCTTATGCAAATAAAGTTGAAGTGAACTGTTGAACAATGTAAAGTAACTCCACTTAAGCAGATAGAGTAGTACTCACTTTCATCAGTAGCCTGCTGTTGGAAGGCATTTAACATCCATCAGCTGTGCAAACATCCACAGCATTATGTGTGAGAATCTTGTACACAATGGTTTTATTTGTAGAATACAGTTTAAAAGGGACGATATAATAGCATCCGGTAAATGGGCACATCGTAAATTATGGTAACTACTTAATCGGGTTTCTCTGCAAAAACAACATGCAATTCTTAAGTCAGTCTATAAAAAAAATATACACTTTTGGAAAGGAGGCTGCCTTTGAAAACATTAATATGCAGAGTTTTTTAGTCATAAAGTTGAGTTTGGCTTATCTTTTATTTCAGCTTTGTTCTGTTTCGGAAACAAAATATTAGTATGGGAGTGACACATCATTACTACTTCATATAAAACCTCCCCCAAAGTTAAGTTTACTCAGACATCGTGATGGATTTAGTCAGGATGGATTTTGGGGTTGGTTGTTTGTTTACTTGCTTTTACCACTCAGAAAAAAGGCCTAGCATCTAAGTTATGAAACCAAGCATCATATTCCCTTTTGAAGTATTTTCAATTTGTTATTTTTATAATTTAGCATATGTGAAAGACCATTTTATTATCATGGTGGATGTACAATGTTGAATGCACATTTTCAAATATATCATCTCGGCCAATCCTAGAATGAAATACATTACATATTCTCTATTTTATCCTTAGCATTACACAAATGAAAACAATGCAGAGAAGAGCATAAACAAATTAATTTATAACAGATGGAATAAAAGTTCATTTTGACAAACACAGTTACCATGTTGTGGTTGTACAATCTTTGACCCTTCCATATTTCTAACTGACAGCTGAAGGTGATTTAAAACTTTCCTGAATAAAAATCATACACATAATCTATGAAGGTATACTTTTTCTCATTTTAATGCCTCTGTTACAACTCAGAAGGGAAGAATTGACAGTTCCTTGCATTATTAAAGCTTCTGGTATGCTTGCAACTTCTTTTGACTCTGAATTATAAAGAATCATATTATGAATACATTATCTTGTGTTTGCTGATTTTACAATCATGGAATCATGAAATGATTTGGATTGGAAGGGAGCTTAAAGATCATCTGGTTCCAACCTCTCTGCCGTAGACAGGGACACCTTCCACTAGACTAGGCTGCTCAAAGCCACATCCAACCCCATCTTGAACACTTTTAGGGATGAGGCATCCACAACTTTTCTGGGCAGCGTGTTGCACTGTCTGACCACCCTCACAGTAAAGAGTTTCTTTCTAATATCTAATCTAAACCTGTCCTTTATTAAACTTAAACTTAAAGCCATTACCCTTTGTCCTATTAGTACGTGCCCTTGAGATAAGTTTCTCTCCAGCCTTCTTGTAAGCTCCCTTTAGGTACTGGAAGGCTGCAATGAANTTAAATTTGATCTTGTTTCGTAGCTATTCTAGTACTCTGGTGCAAGATTCTTGTATGTAGATGAGATAGTACACAAAAGAAAGTTGTTGTCACTTGACTAAGGAGGACTCAGTTAAACTGATACAGATTATTCCAAAGGAATACTGAAATTCCAAATTGCTTTAGTAAGAAGAAATCCACAGAATCTATTCATGCAGAAGTAAGTATGATAGGCTCTGGTTTTTGTTAGGTGTCTCCAAAGAAACAAAATATTACCAGATAATAACTATATTTAACTTTTAAAAGTTTAGTGGATAAAATTTTTTACAGCAGTCCAAACTGTTGATTAAATCCAGTGTAGCTTTTTATCATTTTATTATCTTGGATATGTGGATCATTTCTTATGCAAATAAAGTTGAAGTGAACTGTTGAACAATGTAAAGTAACTCCACTTAAGCAGATAGAGTAGTACTCACTTTCATCAGTAGCCTGCTGTTGGAAGGCATTTAACATCCATCAGCTGTGCAAACATCCACAGCATTATGTGTGAGAATCTTGTACACAATGGTTTTATTTGTAGAATACAGTTTAAAAGGGACGATATAATAGCATCCGGTAAATGGGCACATCGTAAATTATGGTAACTACTTAATCGGGTTTCTCTGCAAAAACAACATGCAATTCTTAAGTCAGTCTATAAAAAAAATATACACTTTTGGAAAGGAGGCTGCCTTTGAAAACATTAATATGCAGAGTTTTTTAGTCATAAAGTTGAGTTTGGCTTATCTTTTATTTCAGCTTTGTTCTGTTTCGGAAACAAAATATTAGTATGGGAGTGACACATCATTACTACTTCATATAAAACCTCCCCCAAAGTTAAGTTTACTCAGACATCGTGATGGATTTAGTCAGGATGGATTTTGGGGTTGGTTGGTTGTTTACTTGCTTTTACCACTCAGAAAAAAGGCCTAGCATCTAAGTTATGAAACCAAGCATCATATTCCCTTTTGAAGTATTTTCAATTTGTTATTTTTATAATTTAGCATATGTGAAAGACCATTTTATTATCATGGTGGATGTACAATGTTGAATGCACATTTTCAAATATATCATCTCGGCCAATCCTAGAATGAAATACATTACATATTCTCTATTTTATCCTTAGCATTACACAAATGAAAACAATGCAGAGAAGAGCATAAACAAATTAATTTATAACAGATGGAATAAAAGTTCATTTTGACAAACACAGTTACCATGTTGTGGTTGTACAATCTTTGACCCTTCCATATTTCTAACTGACAGCTGAAGGTGATTTAAAACTTTCCTGAATAAAAATCATACACATAATCTATGAAGGTATACTTTTTCTCATTTTAATGCCTCTGTTACAACTCAGAAGGGAAGAATTGACAGTTCCTTGCATTATTAAAGCTTCTGGTATGCTTGCAACTTCTTTTGACTCTGAATTATAAAGAATCATATTATGAATACATTATCTTGTGTTTGCTGATTTTACAATCATGGAATCATGAAATGATTTGGATTGGAAGGGAGCTTAAAGATCATCTGGTTCCAACCTCTCTGCCGTAGACAGGGACACCTTCCACTAGACTAGGCTGCTCAAAGCCACATCCAACCCCATCTTGAACACTTTTAGGGATGAGGCATCCACAACTTTTCTGGGCAGCGTGTTGCACTGTCTGACCACCCTCACAGTAAAGAGTTTCTTTCTAATATCTAATCTAAACCTGTCCTTTATTAAACTTAAACTTAAAGCCATTACCCTTTGTCCTATTAGTACGTGCCCTTGAGATAAGTTTCTCTCCAGCCTTCTTGTAAGCTCCCTTTAGGTACTGGAAGGCTGCAATGAAATCCCCCTAGATCATAATTTTCTCCAAGCTGAACAACCCCATCTCTCTCATCCTGTCTTTGCAGGAGAGATGCTTCAGCTCTCTGATCATCTTTTTGGCTTCCTTTGGGCTTGCTCCAACAGAATCATATCTTTCCTCTGCTGGGAGGTTATGAGCTGGATGCAGTACTCCAGATGGGTATTTTTATGAGAGTGGAGTACAGCGGCAGAATCATCTCCCTTGACCTTCTGGCCACTTGTCTCTTGATGCAGCTTAGGATACAATTTGTTTTCTGGGCTGCAAGCACATGTTGCTGGCTCAGACTTAGCTTTTCATCCACTAAGCCCATCTCTTAAGATCTGCTCTCAATCCACCCATCACCAGCTGGTATCCATGTCTGGGATTGCTCTAAGTTGTTAAACTTCTGTCAGATTAAAATACCTGGAGAGGTACTCAGCTGCAAGTGCTAATATAATGGAAAAAAAGAGCAGTGATTTCTTGTGCTAGCTTTTTCTTTTAAACATCAAAAAAAAGGTATACAGTGGATATAATACAACTGAATGTTTTTACCTTGCTTGAAGGAAGTCTAAACATCTTGATTTAGTAGGAGTGAGAAACAGCATTTTATCCTTTATATATAGTCTATGAAAAAATGATAGAAGGGTTATTAATGATCCTTGCAATGTTTTCCTTCACTTCTGTGCAAACTCTTCAAAGAACAGCAAATCTGAATAGCTGTGTGAATATCCAGTATTTACTGGCCGCAGTAAGATCTCTGACATTGTAGAGCCTCAGATCTCACTCAATGAATTTCTTGAAAGGGCCAAAGATTCTTTTATGTACCCTGAGTTAGATGCATGGCAGAAAATACCAGCAAAACATTCTTCAAGAGGTCAAAACAACAGAAACTGTACTGTCAAACTTCAGAAAATCAGGGAACTTTGGCAAAAATTGAAGGCAACATTCAATCAACATAAAGCATTTCACAAAGCAATAACTTAGCAAACTCTAAGTCCATTCAACCTAGCAAACTCCAACCCACCCGATTTTAAGTTACTCAAACTTTGAGAAGAGGGAATTAGGGGAAGAAGAAAGCAAAAGGGAGAAGAGATACAGAAAAGAACAAATATAGCTACTACTCCTGGTTCCAGCAGTATTTCATCTGATCAAAACCCAAGGGAGGTAGACAATATGTGGGCCTTGTGCTCTGGCTTAAGTACATTTTGGCTTTCCTGGGCCCTTCCCCCAGGTGGGACTTCTGGTCTGGTAGCCACTCAGGAGCTGGGTGGGGACTCCAGGGGCAGGGTGTGGAGCATGCCCTCTGGTATGCCAGGGATTGGCAGCCCCTGTGGGGGCTGGGATACAGGCTTCAGGGATAGGGTGTGTGGAGCAGTGTTGCCTTGCCAGGGCAAGACTTGGTCTGCCCCTTTCCCCACACACGAGCCTGAAACGTTTCAAGCCAGCCATCTCTTCCAGTCTCTCACAAACATTTGCCAGTTTTCAGTACTGAATGTATTCAGCAGGTCTAAAAAGACATTTCTCTCTTCCTTTTGTGCTTATATGACTTCCATTTGTATATTCTTCGAAATTCTGCTATTTAGTATGTTTATTTTTACGAAACCATTCTGATGATGGGTAGCATATAGACTTCTTGAATAACACAAATCTCTGACTTGACACTGTATATAATTCTTGTTTAACTGAACCACAGTCATGTCTTTTTAGCATCTAGTCTTTGTTTAAAGCCCTCAAGTGATGGGCAATCTACTTATAACCCTCAAGAAATTGTTAATTTTATTTTCTTTATTTAATTTAATTTATTTATTGTTAATAAATCCAACTTTAAAATGCCATGCCTTTTTTCCGCTTTCTAAATTCAGAGCCCACCCACTGAGTAATTATTGGTTAGGAGTCACACTATGAACAGATATGTCCCTCCTTGAAACAGTCATTAGTCATAGTAAGATTCTCAGTAAAAATCATTTGCTGAATGATTTAGAATTTTCAAATGATTCTTAGTGTAGGTTTCTCAGAAGTAATTTACTGTAAAATAATGCACCAGAAATTATTCTGAGGAAGTTTGCAACAAGTATTAGTCTTCATAGGACGTACATGAAGGGCAGTACAAGACCCTGAGATTAGCTCAGTTGGCCTGAGTGTGGGTGCTAATAATGCCATGGTTGCAGGTTTGATCGCTGTATGGGCCATTCACTTAAGAGCTGGACTTGATTATCCTTGTGGGTCCCTTCCAACTCAGAACATCCTGCAATTGTGAAAAAAGGTAGAGAGAGACCATGTACAAGGGCATTTAGTGACAGGACAAGGAGGAAGAACTTTAAACTGAGAGAGAGTAGGTTAAGATTAGATATTAAAAAGAAATTCTTTACTTTGAGGGTGGTGGAACAGAGAAATTGTGAATGCCCCATCCCTCGAAGTGTTTGAGGCCAGGTTGGATGCGGCTTTGAGCAACCTGGTCTAGTGGAGGGTGTCCCTGCCCACAGCAGGGGTTTGGAACTAGGTAACCTTTAAGGTCCCTTCCAACCCAGGGCATTCTGTGATTCTGTATTTATATTGTGGAATGTAAAGCTCATTTTATTGCTATTGTTCAGTATTTCCTTAAGACTTATTTTCTTCCAGGACATTCCTTTAAGCATACTCATTTATTGAACTTTTTGGGAAGAGCCAGCATAGAAGAAGGGCAAACACTCAAAACAGACCGTATTTTAAAACATTCTTTGATATATTAATCTGGCTTTAAAGAGCTCGTATAGAAAATTATTTTGTCTAATGAAATCACTGAGATGCTGTGCTTCTCAGTGCCTTGACTAAAAAACCACATCAGACAAGATTTTTTTGGTACTTTTTTCTTGTTCTCTTCAGGTTTATCTGCACTATGTTTGTTACTCTGGGCTAGGTTTTATTTAGCATATTTCTTTTTTTGTTACACCTCTGACATGTAATTTCTAGTCTGAGTGATTATGGGGTTTTTTCTTAAATCCATTGAGTCAGTTACACTCTCTGTGTACCTCTGAAGCCTAAGAGATTTAGGCTGTGACTATGGAAAGGACTGGAGTATAAAGCTGAGTATGATACAGAGTGCAATTTCCTGGATCACAACAGAGAAAGGGAATGGATGATCCTTTGTTATTTTTGGCTTATTTTTGTTTCAGAAGTGTTGTGTTAGGCACAGAATTACCATCGTCTCCTTCTTATGTTGCAATTTAGTCTTGATAACTGCAACTTCTCAGGAACATTCCAGCCCAGTGACTCATAGCAGATGTAAGCCTCAACTCTGCAGAATTTAATAGCAAAAACAATCGCAGCTTGGGAAGGGCTCTGGAATTTTTTGCATCAGCTTAAGAAGATTTAACAACTTTGAGTTCTGTCCAGAAGTTAAAGGTAAACATTTAAGGTACCTATGAGGGAAGAAGGAAGAAGTTTGGCTGATTTCTATAGTTATGGTTTAAAAGTAATTTGTTTTTGAAGGCCATATAACTGGTGCAGTGTTGATAATGATGCATGAATGTTTTACCAGGATCTAGCTATTTTCCTGCATTTCTAGGTAGTTAATAAACCCAATATTTGAATATGCAGTTTCTACATTTGTATTGCTTTATGGCTGTATGAACAAGGCTGCTTTTCAAACCTAAAAGTAAATCAAATCATGAATTATTTTTCAGATGAGGAAAACAGAACAATTTTTGTAACACCACCGAATTTAAACAAAGCAAAATCAGTGCATGAGTTTAATCATTTAAATTTTAAGAAAGCAAACAAAAAACTTTCCAGTCATTTTCTATCCTTTTGGCAGATTCTCTTTTACTGTTATTGTATTTATTAGCAATGCAAGTCTTATTGACACTGTGCCAACAGAAACAGGCATCTGTATTCCATCTAGTTTGCTGTCTCTTAAATTCAAAAAATATAAGAACGTTCTAATGGTTCAAAATTTTCATAGCACAGAACTTCTTTAATGTCATCAAATCTGTTTAGTAATTTGTTATTTAAAGACTTGGAAAAACCATCAAATTCAGGGGAAATTTGAATATAGGATTGGTTGTCTGTGTATCCTTTAAAGAAAGCCTAGGCACAGAGAAGAAAAAAAGGTGTGTTTCTAGAATTTGGATTCCATAGCTTTGGAGAAAAACTTCTATGCAACTGTGCAATGCATATTCCAGGTGTAATCTTGGAATAATAAATGAGTAACTCCAGGGATAAAATTCCAAGGTTTCACAAGAGTTGCACTTAAACTTAATTTCTTTAAGACAGAAAGTGATTTTTTTTTCAGCTAACTGTTAAGGGCTTGTGTTTCAACTTGAAAATATAACACCAAGTTTTTCTCACTCTAGAATTGTGTGATAATTAATCCACATGTCTACTGTCTAAGATTAAGATTTTCCTGGAAAGGGATGTCCCCTGTACAAATTTGTGGGTTTTTTTCTTTTTGTTAAATCAACATAGGTGTTATAAAAAAAGTCTTGGGAGTCTCTCAACACTTATTAATTCATTGGGTTCATCTGTGACAGATTAAAATTTTTATTTTTTTGCAGGTTTTTTTGAGTGAAGGATTTTATTCAATTGTGTGTTGACAGAAAATAGCTATATAACAAGGATAAATATTTAAAGGACTGAAGAAATTAGTTTAAGACACTGATTTTCAAAGGAATCTTCCTAGAGCAAGACATTAAGCTTCCCTTCAACAGAACTTTAGGTTTCCACATTACTGAAGACTATGGATGTGCACTTTCAGAGAACTGTTACTAATACAACCTCTGCTGAAACTTTTTTTAGAGATGTAGGTAGCTAAGTAGAAAGTTACCCACATTAATTCCGTGTCTGAACCTGATGTTTTAGGTAGTGTGTCAAAGTGCTTTGAACATGTAAGGGGCTTGACCTTATTTACCACTTTTCTTGTCACTGTGAGGTTCACCACTCAGTGAATCTCATGTCACTGCAACTGTGAGACAGACAAACTACAGGAGTTTATGCCTGCTGAGAAACTGGCTTAAAGGTGCAAGGTCCAGGACCAGCACTGCTGATTGTCCTCTGCCTTGTGTGGGTCTACCTGCTGGGCAGTGACAGAAGCAGAGAAATGGTTTTATTTCACCCATTTCCTTTCAGAGCGTGAGTTTTCATCTCTTCCTAGACTTTTTGACCTTCTCCCTTTTCTTGGAGGACAGTGGCACAAAGATTTTTGTTTCCTCTACCCTACTAGAGGTCCCTCTCTGTAGGTTTTTTTACCCTGTGTCCTCTCTGTTTCAGTCTTCCCTGTTTCTGACTGGTAGATCTGCCAAATGGAGCTCTCAGTTTCTCCCTCTTTATAAGCTTCTCGTCTTACATTCATAGTGAGCTTATATTGTGAGTGGCTACAGAATCAATATTCCATCTTGAGTTTACTGTCCAGCTTGCTTTCTTAAAAATGAAACTCCAGGATAAAAATATCTTCACCAATGTATTTAAATTGTCAAATTTAGAAATTTATGAGATTATTATTATATTTTGATATGTCTTTTGAGTATGTTTTAGTTCAGCACTAAAGCTGACATGCTAAGTTGTCTCTCAAGTGCAGCCCTTAACGAAGTTTCCCACAAGAGGAACATTCTATAGAAAGAGGCATCCTTAAATAGAAAGGTGACTTCATCTAAAGATGATAAACTAAACCAACTGCACACACTCTACACTCCTCAGCTATTCATTCTTTTTGTGCAGCTTGCTCATAGCAGCTCATACATGCTGTAGGGGACTTACCTGCCTTGATTGTCCCTCATAGTCTTCTCTTTTTATAATTTTTTTACTAGCATGAATTTCTCTGAACAGTATGCAAGATTTACTTGATAGTCTTTACAAAAAAATAAGAATACTGTAGTTGTAAAGTTGTGCAATCCATTTAAGATTGATATTTTAAAGATTGTGTATTCAGGCATTCACAGTCAGTGAAATCATGATAGAACAGTTCAAATGCTAAGACTAATGTGAGGGAGGATATTGTGGTTTCATAATTAAAATAACAGGGATGAAGTAGAATATATGAAATATGAATCTTCCAGTGAAAAAAAATAGAGTCCCTTCTCTCCTAGAAAACATATTTAAAGTATGCAAGGAATCAGGAGAGCAGTTATCAGAGACAAATCATTTGCAGGCTGTCCAAATAGCTAATGTACTCTTTGGTCACTCCTGTCACAGACAGTGTCATCCCGACAGATGGCAACAGCTGCTTTCAAAACAGAAGTGACTGTAACAGCTATAATAACTGGTGTTGTAAGGTGAAAGTGCATGTTTTATCATGGCAGAAACCTCTGACATTTAAATAACTGATTCATTGCCANCCCCCCCCCACCACCCATGTTTTAAGCCTGTAGTTCATAGGATTTACCCCTTCAAACAAAATCAAAACTTGTTGTACTGAATTCTAGTAAAGTTTCTAATTCAAATGGAATAACATTTATTTGGTTAGCATGAAGGACAACTAACAGTTTTAAAATCAGAAATTTTATGGCATAGAAATAACTTAGCCTAAGATTTTCAGTTCACATTTTAGTCAAGAAACATTTTAGAGGTAATTTTTAATGGATTCCTTTGGAATCTTCAGAGATAGACATCATCTTAGTATAATGCTTTGCAGCTTAATGATAGATGTATGTCCAAAATGCTTAAAAAGACTTCTGAGCTGCTGTAACATGGGTCAGTGGGTACAGAGTACCCTCAACACTTTGTGGCTGCATCAGTCCTGTGCAAGAAGTGGGATAATGAGCTTTATACGGATACACTTTGGCCTCAAAACTCTATGTTTTCAGATATGGTGCTTTCAAACCAGCAAACCTCAGAAGTAAAAAAAAAAAACCAAACAAACACCAAACCAATGTTACTTACTTAAACAACTGTAATTTTAAAAAGCATCCTAAGTATTTTATAGGTAGGTGTTGAAATCTGAAATTTGTCTGGGCTGTAATTTCTGGTCTTGCATGAAGTTTTCAGAGACTGGTGAAATACAGTTGGACTTGTCCAGTTTTGCCTGAACTTAAAAACATACTTCTCATAAGCACTTGCTTATCTTTGTACAGTAAAAAGCACAGTCTGCCAAAGTTCCACTCATGTTTTATATTAATTCCTGTAGAAACATGAGTGGAAATTTTTGTAGAGTTGGTGTTTCAATAAGCACATGCTGGTCATGTAATTGAATCATTAATCTCTATTATAGCTCTTACACTTTGTCTAACCACGAATGCTTTAACGTGTCACCATCCCTGGAAGCATTCACAAAATGTAGATGTGGTACTTAGGGACATGGTTTAGTGGTGGACCTGTTAGTATTAAGTTAATGGTTCAACTTGATGACCTTGGAGATCTTTTCCTTAATAACTCTATGGTAGGAAAAGCAGAATGGACACATATTTAAATAGGTATTACCATATACTAAATGAAAATATTTGTAGTTACAAAAGAAAAAGAAACATTCCTCAGTTGATAGCTTGCAGCAGTTTAAGTAATTAATTCAGAATAGGTTTATATATAATCTATGTAAATATTTTACTGATTGAAGGCTGTGGTTTCTCCTCTGTGAGCTGAAAAGCACACATTTGTCTTACAAAAAATTTTTGAAGCTCTATCAGCTAATGTTTGCAAGGCAGTGAGATACAGTGGTGATTGCTTTGGCTATAAAATAATTTTCATATGAAACAATGGGGTTTGAAATGCTATGGGTCATACAGTACAAAGTATCCACAGCTATCAGTTTAAAGATGTCATCCTTGTCACCATTAGAATAAAAGCTGGTAACTATTTTGGATTTTTCCCCCAAATTACTCTATGACAGTAAAATTATCTTGATCCTCTCCTGGTGCACAAGATTTGCACAAATCTTTAGTTCAAGAACAACTTAGCCCAATTAAGATTTTAATTACTTGTCTATGACAGAGAGCTTTCTCACAAATTTAAAGGACCAACAAGGAATATTTCCCTGCTTTTCAGCTCATTTTAAAATGTTTTTGCTTTTGTATTGAAAATAAAATGTTTGAGTTTGAATCCTGAATAGCTGTCCTAAAATACATGGAGAGCTCTAAAGTGGCCTAAAAGGAGAAATTCTTGTTTTACTGGCTTTTGGAGTTGTATTTTATCAGACTATTTTAGACATTTGTAATGAATCCTGCATATAGATTATATTTACAATTCATAAGAAAATAATTATAGGTTAAATAGACTCTTTTGAATAAGATTTAAGGTGTCAAGTGTAAGTTTTAGTTTTTATGTTTAAGTTAACTAGCATTTCCTTTGTTCCTCTACTCCACAGCTTCCAAAATGAAGATTTTGATAATGATTGATTTTGTCATTGCAGCTAGCTTGATGAACGTCATTGGCAGCTCTGTAAGTCCTAGTAATTAAATGTTTCTATAGAGTTTCTTCTAAATACTGCATACCTTATCCTCCATAGTGCTCACAATGCACATGCCCTCCATAGTCCTCAGAATCTCTATAAGCAATGGCAGAACCTTTGATGGAAAAGATTAGAATTCATAAAAAAATGAAAGAATGAGGAAATAGCTTCAAATGGTGTTCAGTGGGGACAAGTTGCCAATAAGGAAAGAGGAAACAAATGCATAAATTTACAATGGAAGATAAATCACTAGGCAATGGCACCAAAGAAAGAAATCCAGTCAGTTTGTGACTGAATCTGATATGAAAGAGGAGACAATATATCTTTCTTAAAAAACATATCATATGGTGCATGGAGGCACATTGTACAGAAGGCACACAAGATGGTTATACTCGCATTCAGGGGTAATGCTAACTCAGAGTAACACCTGTAGTTTTGAGCAGCATACTTACAGCAAGGCAAAGCCCAGGAACTCCTAAAGCAGTGGCTGCAGCAGTGGTGCTTCTGGTCACTGGCACTTGGTATGCAGAATGTTTCCGTCCTTTTCCACCTTGTCAACTTGCCATACAACTTTTTCTCAAACAAAATCCAGAACTTCATATTCTTACTTATTTCCATGTAACTACATTATAATTCACACTCAGAAACAATAATCAAAGCTCCTTTATTTCAAGCTCCCCAAAACCTCTCCTGTATATTGTTTCTCCAACAAAAACCCTAATGAAATCAAATTTACTCCACAGTTTAAAATACCCCTAGCCTCACCAACCCTGCACTGCATGTCATGGCTGTCCTTTACTAATTTGATATTCAGGTCCTAAATAGCAGAGACCTAAAGGGACTGAATTCTTGATTCACAATTGCCTAGGTGGAAGTGGTTGCTGAATTTACAACTATTGTTTGTGGCTTACATTACCTTATGGAAAACTTTTGTTCAGATAAGTAGATTTATAGAGGCTGAATAGGAAGCACCTGACTCTGTGATCACTTCTGCTCAGTGGAGAAAAATATTACTAATTTCTGCAGAGGCCTACTGAGAAAAGAGGCATTACAGTTAAATGCATTTACTTATTTTTTTAATTATTATTTTTCATTTAGAATACTGTGCACTTTAGCTGATCTTCTGAGTAAAAACGGAATATTCTGAACTTCATCTTGAAGTTTTCACCTTTTAATCTCATTAAAGCACTAATCTCAATATAGAGATATTTTGGAGCTAACTTTTATTTTAAAAAGTATAGAAAATAGCACCACAAGTAAAAACTTTGTATTTCTATAGTTTTCAGAAAGTATTCCGAGTCTAATTTATAGCAATAATTTTAATGGAAGGTCACTTGCTGCTAAATAATTCACACAATGATGAAAGTGAATGCACATTAATTGCAGCAGCTGGTTAAATGTGGGACGGTGTGCCCAAGAGCAGAGCTGTCAGCACTTGTTAGATAATTGCTTCTCAGTGTGTAGTACAAACAGTTGCTTCACTGAAACAGACAGAAAAGGTTGTATTCAGTCTGGTTTCAATCACTGGGTACCGCAGTCCACTGGAGACAGCCACAGTAAAATTCACGTTTTGTTGAGTATTTCAACATTGTAATGGTTATTTGGTCCATATCTAACAAATGGAATAGCAGTATAGCTGCTGACTTATAACCCTAATATACATTTTGCTTCTATATTACTCCAGCTGTGCACTGGTTTAACTCCAATGATTTTAAAAGGATTATCCTGTGAATAAGAAAGTGTTGCAGAACATTGAAAGAACAGTCTGGTAAACTGAAGATCTAAAAGCCACATTGATCCAACTGAAATTACAGTTACCTTGTGATTGTCCCATGGAAAAATAGAGATGGAATTCCAAGTACGAGAGCTGTGGTTTTGCTGTTCAGCAGCAAAGTCTAATGGGATTTGTCTGGAGTGGACAGAGAGAGACATCAATGAGAAGGCTGAAGTCAGAGAGAGAAAGGAAAGTAGCAGATACCAGTACTTTTCATATGTAGGTTACTTTCAAAACTTTATTTCTGCTCAAGCATTCTTTTTTCTTATGCTGTAGTTATTCAGTATGGCTAGTCATGTCTGGATTGTTGCTTCTAATTTATTGTCACTTCCTAAGCACTGAGAGCTTAAACCCTTCTTAGTCAGGAAATTGTTATGGGTAATGGAGATATATCACTGTTCACCCCATCATGAGTGTATTGTCTGTAAAGTAGATGAGAATCAGCTCATAGTTAGTTTTTCATTTTTATGAATTAATTCATAATTTTTAAGTAAGCAGTAACAAAAGATGGATTTAAAATGCAAATTCAAGAATAATATTTAGAGATGCAGCCTGTTGTGGGCTTGTGTTTAATTTGGTTCAAAGGAAAGGATCTTTTCATCATGTGATATATGAAGTAGTGTCATACTGAATTTAGATACCAAGTTTTTCTGAGGTAAGATGATATTTTTTCAGAAGTTGTACACTTGTACTATATAATTTAATCACCGTAGGAGATTGGCTTTCAGCAGTATGAAAAGGGGAACTGATAGATGCATTTCTGCTACACTTGAAAGAAACACACGTAGCTGCCTGTAGCTGCCTCTCGTCAAATGCACTGTCCCTTGCTCCTTCCAGAGTGGAAGGTAGCTCTTTGTGGCTCGGATTTTGCCAAGTGTCAGAGAGGTTACCCACCTGAAGTCTTGTCTATGAAATTGCACAGGTCTGCCAATGGGGGCCTCTATTTCCAGGTCTCTCCTGTTGCATATTACCATGTTCTCCAAAGTTGTGAGTACTGAGTTAAGACTGATACAGGCTAACCTTCTCAGTATAACTGGTAATTGTGGCATGGTGGCTTCTTTCTCACTCTTAACTTAGTATGATTAGAATAAATATTTGGTCTGGCTGGGAACATGGGATTTTTTGGACAGCTTTTCTTTTATAGTTAGCATTAGCTCATCAGGGTGAACCTGGAAATATTTTTTCAATATTTTTAAAATTTATTCACTCTTTCTCAATCCACCTGTGCATCTCTTTCTGTAAAGCTCTGCAGTCCCCTGCAATTTTCTGTATTCACACAGGACTAGACTGACAATTTGCAGACACCTGTCAAGGAAGTCTCTTCTGAAGGCTTGAAATCATTCCCACTGAATACAAAATTCAGCTTTTGTGAAGTGTTTGTATGAAGCTGCAGATACAATTGAGACAACCACCCTGGAAAGGCTGCACAATAAATAGTGCATCTTTTCTTTGTTTTTTGCAACATGTCCCACATTAACCAGTGCATACAGTCAAATAACATCCCTCTAAGCCACTGTAGCAACTTTGTCTCTGAATGTCCATATATTTTAACTATTTTCTTCTCTTGTTACCTGCTAGAAGAAAAGGATTAGGCATCTCGTATAGCTATCAACAACTGCAAAAAGATTTTCAAGGGAAGGTTCTTAAATAAGATAGGACTTTCGGTATATTACTGGGTCACTGCCTGCTGTGTCCCTCTAAAAAAGGTGTTGGGGAAATGTGCCTGTGGCCTTACAGCGTCCCCTTGAGGCCAAGCATCGCCATGGTTCCCCAGCACCTCCTCGGCCAGCACACGGCTTCAGCGCTGGACGCACAGCAGGCCGAGCAGCCCGACGTGGGCAGCCCAAATACTTAGGGCTGAACTTTTCCCTTTTTTCCGAACTTTTCGAACAGGTCGCTGACAAACTGCCTAGTTATGCCACATATGTATATATATTTTTCTCCATTCTTTTATTTCACCATGTATTTTAGATTGCAGTTAAGTATGAATAAAAGGAAGTCTCTGATACACTTCAGTAATACTTAAGGCAGAGGTCTGTATTCAGGATTGTTCTGCACAGTCTTATGATCAAATTTTTCAGTGTAACTAATTATTGCAGACAAATGGAACACTTTGCTGGAAGTGTTCATGGACAAGGGGTGAAGCCTGAGCTTGATGCAAACGAAGGTATGCAGACACCAGTGAGGTGCACCTCACTACACACAGCAGGATGCTATTGCAGAAATGTCTATGGCTTGGTGTGATAGGGCAATGTTCTGAGATATCAGTTCTTCCATAAGGATGGCAAATATTGCAGGTCTACATGTAAATAAAGTTCCCTATGAATAAGGTAGCACCAATTTAGAACTACTGCAAATTTGATCTTACATGTCAGATTTCCAGAAGGTCACCCTTTGATTTTGCCTTTACAGTGCTAGTTGGGCTCTTTTACAAGCACCGTAGCTACTGAACTCTGCTTATATAAAATTGCAGACAGTATTACTGATGGAAAACCTGTGCCATGTTTCCAAAGGCTTTTCTCCCTCACATTGAAATCAAATTTATTTAATATCTATTTTAAACCATACAGACTGTTTTAATTTAAGTTCTCTAGATCAGGTTCTGTTCACTTTGGCTGTTTTACCATAGTCTTTAATCTAAAACCAATTATTTATTGCTCAGCATGCATTTAGCATGTCAGAATTTGTAACAGCTATACCAGCTCTTGATGGTCAAGTGAGTGCTAGGTATCACTGTATCAGAATTGCCACATTTCTCACCCACTCTGCATGGCAAAATTAAGTACACAAGTCACAGCGCAACATTGACTTTAAGTTTCGTTTTAACTTTTATTTTTCATGCATATTGACAACTTCTTAGGGACTATTTTAGCGTGCCAAAAATGAGCTTAAAACTTAACAATATTTATGTTGGCAATGTCAGGATTCTTAGCATAAGAAGTGTGTAATTTAAAAGCATTTGAAAAATGCACAATGAAGTTGAAAACATATCCATGTGGATAGCATTTCTTTAAAACCCTTTAGAACCTTAACAATGTTAGTAGCAGGCTTCACTGGATAGCAAATCTCTGTGCATGGAAGATGATAAGCCATCCTTATGATAGGGCCTGTATTATAATGTTTTTCCCCAAAGTCTCTGCTGCAGGTTTCTGGTTAGAGCTGGTAGAACTAAAGAGAAGATCTCTGCAAAGCATTCGTAATATGTATGTTTTATATATTACACACAGTAATATGTGAAATAATTTTACACAATGTAGCAACAGAGATGGAAGTCAATATAGTATCTGCAGGAAACTGTGACCAAAAAGTTTTATTCATGTTAAGTTTTATTTATGGTTTGGTTGGTTGGCTCTTTGTGTCACATGTTAATGTCACAAAAAAATTTGTTGATTTTACAATTAAATATATTTTCCTCTCTAGGATTTACAGAAATGTTTTCAAGAGCAGATACGACTTCAGGGCCAGGTGAGGCTTCTGGAACATCGTGTGAAACAGCAGAAGTTAAAAATTATACAGCTCTTAGAGAAGAAAGAGATTCAGTACAGTGACAGAAAAGATGAAAACAGTGTCATTGACTTGGGAGGAAAAAGACAGTATTCAGGTTAGAAATGAAGCTATTCTTTTCATTTCCATTCATTGTAATGATACCCAGAAGCTTTAGCACAATTGGGCCTATTGAGTTATTGTTTTAAAACCTCATCATAGAATGTTTGTTTAAAACACAGTGCTCAGCTTTTACCTGGACCTGCTGTGCAGGGAAAAATTGTTAATGACAGACGGTAGAAATCAAATCAAGATTTAAGAAGTTTACTGATTTATTAATAGTGCATAATTAAAAAATAATTAGTGGACAATAAATTAAGCATAAATATCAGCAATACAACAGATAAAAGCCAATATTAGACACTTACAAAATGTTAATTTGGATTTATAGATTTCTAAACACCGTTCTTTGATTAATGTCAGAAGTTCTAACAATCTCAAAAAGAACTAACAAGGTTCGTTCACATTCATACATTCAAATGGTTGCCTGGGTTACAAGCACACACTGACTGTTCCAATCTGTAAAGTCCCTGAGACATCCATATTTACACACATAAGCCTGGCATAATGACATCTACATCTCACTTTAATAACATTTTGACTGAGTTGGATTCAGCTCATGACATCACAGCTTTTAAAATACTGCTTTAAAGTTGTTTTTGTAATTTCACCAGCATTCTGGTGGTGATCCACTCCTACAGTGGAAGGCTTGTAGAAGCTGCAGCGAGGCCCAAACTCTTAATATAATAAAACACCATCCAAAACAATAGTTGGATTGAAAATATAATTTAGGAGTCTGACTTGATAGTGTTTGTTTCTAGCTGTCCAGTGCTAGAAAGTCTTAACTACTATTATTTTTAATAGCCTTGTTTGAATATACTTGTAGTGCTTATGCTGCTGGAAGAAATACCAATATATATAACATTTGATCCCAAGGCATCAAATATAATAAAACACCATTAAAGTGAAATTAAAAGCAGTTGTAAATCTGACTTTAAGGTTTAGCTGTGTATTTATGTACTCAGCATCCTGGAACACTTTATTTTTATTATTAGGGCTGACTCATTTGTTACTGGAAAAGATTATTAAACCCACATTTCTCTGAAAGGTATTTGTCCTTTCTAAGCATATGCCTCAATTTATTATTTTACAATGTTATTCTAAAAAACAGATCTAACCTGTTCCCTTTTCTGATGATTTTTTTCTCCATTATTTTTTCACTTTCTTTACAGCTTGGAAAATGCCCTTCCCTGTTCATACTGCATTATTTGCTCAAACTGCTGTAGCATTTTAATATCAACAGAGCTGGAAAATTTGAGTTAGATAGTGAGGGGGAAATTCCACACTATATACACCTGCTAAAAATTAAGATATGCTTGTGTTTTGTTAACCTACTAAGAAATTAATGGACAGGAAAAGCTATTTGCTCTAAGCCAATAACACATTCTCTAGAAAGACAACTTAGCTGTTATTTAAATCATGTTTTCTATAAGAGTTTATTCAAATTCTGGCATAGCTATTTGTTTTCGGTATAAAGTGTTTATTTTCTATGTCTAATCTTCACTGACACTTTCACTGAAAAGAAATATAATAGTTCATAATGTTCCAACCGGGCCTGGAAGTTCAGCCAACTCAGAGAATTCCTTAAAGTTAATCAGCTCTACCTTAGCCAAGAAAAACAGAAATGCTGAAAATTATACGTCTTTTCTGTATGACTGCTTAATGGTAGATTACATTAAAAAAAAGAACTCTTTTCATTTCTTAATTCCCAGAGGAAAAAAATATAAGATTACACAATTACATTGCTGTAATACTTCCATGAGCTCTGAATTTTGTTATTGTTGTAAATTATATTCATCAACAGAAATGCAGACCAGACTGTGAATGGTACCAAGTCAAAGTGGTATCATTTTACACATACACTGCAGTTTTTGGGTGTAGTCTTCTATATATTTTATATCACCTATTTGGTTGAAGGGACAGGAGAATCAGACCTCACAATTGTTTCCATTTTTAACACTGGAGATTCCATACTTTTTTTTTGACACTTCCACAAACTTTCTGGACATAGAAGTACATGTTTGTTTTTAAAGGTTACTGTGTGTCTTACATGTAATTTTATGGTTGTAACATGATTCTAATGTGGATGATACCACTGTAAATTAGAAGTGACACCACTTAAAACAGAGAAATTATTTTGCTAGTTAAGTAGAAATAAAAATTATAATATTTCATGGTGGGAAGATATTATTTCAAAGATATATGAAAATAATTATAGCCCAGCAAAGTTTTAAAGCAACACAAGTATAAAAAAATGCCCAAAAGTGAAAGAAATGTGTTTGCAGAGACATTTCGTTTTATTAATGTAGTTCATATGTGACTTCTACATAACATGACTTGATTACTGTTATTGACTTGATTTCTGATTTTGCCAGTAAGTACAGCACTAAAAATGTTGTGTCCAATTAATGTTTTGTGAACAGATTGTGCAGAAATCTACAATGAAGGCCATAAGCAAAATGGATTTTATAAAATAAAACCACTTCAGAGTCCTACAGAATTCCTTGCTTTCTGTGACATGTCTGAAGGAGGTGGCTGGACTGTATTTCAGAGACGTTCTGATGGCAGCCAGAATTTTGATAGGTAGGTACTAGACTTGGTAATTAAAACTTGAAACAAAGTGAAGAAACATTAAACCAGATGGAGCTAAGTTAAATCTGAACTTTAGAAGTACATGAGTAAGTTGTTATCCGAGATAAAAGGGGGGAATGGTTATTCTGTAGGACAGGCTCCAGATGAGATACCACTTCTGGTTCTGTCTGTCTTCTGTGAGACATCCATTCTAATCTTTTTCTGACAACTTGTGCATTTGACACAAGGACACTTCAGTGTCAAATGCATTAACAACTGTTGGAGCAAGGACTCTTAATGGACGAGTAAAGGACTAGCTTGTCTTTTGCAATTAGTAAAAATCTAAGAAATAAAAAATGGAAGCAATCTGAGAGCTCTTTGAGGAAGAATGTTCTTCACAGACGTGTCTAGTGGGAGGATAAGAAACAAAGTACATAAGTTGAAACAAGAGAGGTTCAGACTGGATATAAGGAGAAACTTTTTCACCATGAAAAGAGTCAGCAGGTTGCCCAAAGAGAATGTGCAGTCTCCATCCTTGGAAGTTTTCAAGATCTGAATGAACAAGCCCTGAACAACCTGGTCTGATCTCATGGCTGATTCTGGCTTGAGACTGACACTGGACTAGCTTGCCTCCTGAGGTTCCTTCCAGTTTGAGTTATTCTGTGATGTAAAACTGTATTATAAAACATCCAAACAAACTTGCTTTTTTGACAAATTAGTAATTTATACCCTTTTCAGAGTCTGGGCTGACTATGAAGAAGGCTTTGGAAATTTTGTTTTGAAAAATGGTGAATTTTGGCTTGGAAATAAAAATCTTCATTATTTGACTAATCAAGGTAAGATTTGTATTGTAACAACAGTCTTACTGTTTCTGTTTCTTTGTTCTTTCCAGGCCATTTTTTTGTTTCCCCTTTTTGTTACCATAAATCCCGAGTTCTGCTGTTAGTCTTCATGGACTTCTCTAAGTTTCAGAAAAAAACACATTTGAATGTATGTTTTGTAACAAAAGGTTCAAAACTGTCCTTAGGCCACTGGCATACTGAGAGCCCCTGTGAAACAGGGAACAGGAGACGGAGTCTACCTTAAAAGAATTGTCTCTCTCCATTTTCCATCAGCATCACTAACAGTCAGGTATATGCTGTACCAAGACACTTAGTCAGGGCTTTTTAGCTGTGTGGGCTATTACTTGAAAGTCATTCTAGGCCAGTTGTGTTGATTAGGCCAGTAGCAGAAAGTAATTTTCATCTTTCTAATAGTCACTCAATGTAAGCTAACTTCTGCTTTGTTGTAGAATGCTGCAGATACAAAACTTATCCACTGGCTTAGCCAGCTAAATCACATGGAAATCAGTGCCACCAGGCACTGATCCTAGTTTAACTCTTTTATTTTCAGGGTATAAAAATCTAATTTTCATAGGTGAACGTTTATTGATCAGTTTTCATTATGCATTCATTACCACCACAAATATCTTACTAAAATGTAAAACCTGTAAGGCCATCTTTCTTTTACCTTTTTTTTTTTCCTACGTTTGAAAATTTTGGAATAATTCTAAAATTTTCACAACTGAGTCAGGTGAATAAAGGCAAAGAATACCAATATATGCTTTAATATGCATAAAGAAAGAAGATTAAACCCCATAAAATATGCTGAGGTGAGAGAGATTCATGATAAAAACATTTTATTTTAATCTTCTACTATAATGCCAAGTTCTGAAAAGTAGTGAGAGAGGCTAGTTTAACTAAAATAATTTGTATTGGTTTTTTTTAAGGGAATTATACTTTAAGAATTGATCTAACTGATTTTGAAGGAGAACGGCGTTTTGCACAGTATGCAAGATTCAGAGTTGCAGGAGAAGAGGTAATAAAATATTAAATGACTGGAGGTTTTAATGAAAATGTGGATTCTGTAGACAATAAACATACAGGTTCCCTAATTTCCATAAAGATTTGTGTAGAACCTTATTACCATATTTTCTTTCTTACACATGCTTATAATTTTCAAATACCTAATAAAAGTGGTTTACTGTGATACATTAATTTCACATTTTCTGTAAGATATATGAATCAATTCGTTTAGAAGACATGGATAAAGGCAGTTTTTCTATTTTTGTTGATATTACCAACAATAATGGTACAAGATGTTCTGATTTGTTAATGTATACTGCAAACTAGCCCAAATGCTGTTTTTATTAGGTCATTTATACATAAGGTTAATGACAAATTTTATCCCTGTTAAGCATCTTTACAGCCTTTCATTATTTAGTACACAGTGTTTAAGCGGTATGACATTTCTTAGCATGAAAATAGCAGCAAATGGAACAGATTAGGTTCCTCTTTGTGGTTTCACTCTCTGACATGCTAAGGGCTAAAGACATATTGGAATTTCATTTTCTTTTTCTTTCTTCACATTTTTAATTAGCACTCTTATGAGATGAGTTGTGGTGAATACTCTGGTACAGCTGGTGATTCCCTTACTGGTGGATTTCATCCTGAAGTAAAATGGTGGGCCGATCATCGAGGAATGAAATTCAGTACTAGAGACAGAGATAATGACAACTATGAAGGGAACTGTGCTGAAGAGGAAAAGGCTGGCTGGTGGTTTAACAGGTATTTTGATTTTATATGGGTACTATCAACTATTCTGCTCCACGTGTATTCATAAAATAATAACATATGGTAGAAGATAGATTGGGATTGTTCATTTATTCGCAATGTGCCCTTTTCCTCTAGCAGAGATCTCAGTGCTGGTAAGACTGAGGCTCACCTTAGAAGGGGCAGCACCTACTGTGCAGCTCAAGCTGGTCTGTGATAATGGTATTTGCCACAGGTCGTCTTTGTTATCAGGCAGTGAGGAGGAGATAATTCTGCCCCTCTGAGGTAACTAGTTTTCACACGAGTAGATCATGTAGAGTTTGCAGATATATCCCTGCTATACTTCACTCTTGCATTTCTCCTGTGTTGCACTAGACCAGATGTGGCAGCACTTCAAGTATCTGACAAGCTAAACTAGTGCCAGGTTATCAAGACTCATTTTTTTCACCTCACTTCACAGCATTTCACTGTTGTTATTCTTTCCAAGTGGAGATGGTAATGTGTCCACTCAGTTTCTGTCAGTGTGCATGTCTGGGCAGAGTGAAAGATTCTTTTAAATAGGGTTCAATAAAAGAATTAAAAATTCTACTTACACTCAATACACCAAATCAAAAATAAAAGATGAAACTGGTAGCCTTAGCATAGCCTGTACATATGAGCTATGTTCTTTCCTGTAACTAATTAGATAAATATAGCCATGAAAAGAAACTCTGCATTCTAGCTGTGTAATAGAGAGGTTTAAAATACAGCTCAGGGAAGCATACTACTCTCTCACTGTGATCTCAGTTCACTTGGCAAGAGGTGCCAGGCTGGATCAACTCCATTGTTTCCGTTGTGTCATCCTTTGTTTCTCTTTTTAACTCCTCATTTGCCAAATTCTGTTTTCATAAGTAGTCTGTGACCACCTTAGCTGATGTGATGTAGCTATTAACTCAATGTTTCACAATTAACTACTTATTTTAATATATTTAATATATTTGCATGGATAGCCAGTCAGCAGAATGTTTGAGACATGGAAAAAGTCACATGTAGACAAAGTTTTTTTTCATTTCTCAGGAAAGCTAAGATATAAAAGGGAAAGGCAACTGTGTTGGGGATTCTTTTCCCATGAAATCAGAACTTTTGTAGATTTAAAGGAATATCTGGACCTCAAATCACATAAAACTGATAGCATGCCGTGGAGTTCATTAAGACTGAATCACTAATCACTTTTAGACCACTGCATACATTTTTTGCCTTTAATTTTTTATTTTTTTTTATATTGGATTGATCTGGACAAAAGAATGACCATTTTGCAAGAGTAGCTGCAAAGTAGAAGTTGACAGTTATTTATACCTTGTAGTTGGTGCTACATATCTTCTAAAGATAGCTGACTCCTACTAGGCGAGTTCTTATTATGGTTATGTAGCTCATGCTCTTAAAGTGACAGTCTAGCTGGATAGTGAAAATGAGTTGCTAATGACTGTTATTTCACTGCTTTGTTATTGACTTTTTTATTTTAAGCCTAACATAAAACTGAAAACTGCAAAATACTAGAAAATGTCAGTATCATTAAGTCCTACTCAAAAGAAAGTACTGGCAGAGAAAGGAAAGCAGTCAGAAACACATATTTGTCATGCACAGATTAGCAAATATAGAAGGAATTAGTGCTCTTGGCTGGTTTGTATAAGAGCTCCCAGCTATGCAGGAATTGGTTATAGCCAGCTCTATGCTACTGGGGCTAATGAAATACAGAAAAGCCCAGATAATATGAAAACCAAGGGATGTGACACAAGGGAGGCCACATGGATGTAGCTCAGAGCTAGTTTAAAGCCACCAGTCTTGCTCCAGCTCAGCATTTGCTGTCCTGGACTTCTGCAGAAAAATGGACCCTTTTTAAAGCAAAGCTCTAGCAGAGATTTTTATTTTGAATGCAAATCCACATAACTGGGTTCACTCTGGTACTACCTGCAGGTCATAAGCTTTCCAGCACCCAGGGCATTGCAAAGCTCAGTAGGTTCATAAGTAGTGAGAGTGAACAACTCTATTTGGAAATGAGCTTATTCTCTCCCAGCACTCCAATTTTTAGTTATACCATGTATGGATGGTAACAGGCATCTGTTAGGCAACAACCTGGGGCCAGATATCACTAACTCAAGCTTCCTCCCTCACCAATCATCCCAGAGACTGCAATAACAACATTCATGTGGGGTCAGTGGAGTCAGTGAATCTAGACAGAATTCAAAGGGTTCTTCAGGGAACCAACTCCCATTTCTCCACATCTGTCACACAGTCAATACATAACTCAGATAAAATATCCATGGACAGTTGAGAGTTGGCTGTACTTTTGAAACTATTGCAGTGTAGTTTTTAACTTTATAGTAGCCTATTGAAAAGATAGGAGAAACACAGGCTAACTTCAAGGTATTTATTGACTTGTGAATAATGAATGGTTTTTCACAATATCATATCAATAATCACATGCTAGTTGTTAATTTAGTATGTACAGTTACTTCAGACAGCATCTAGTTGGATATTGGATCCTGTAATTTTCGCTATTTGTGCTTCCCAGCACTAATTAAGACTTTTCACTGGCTCATATTACTGTTGACAAAATGATGGTGTGCCTTCTTGTGATTCTCTTAATGAAATCTGTGGTTTGATTCTAGGCAGAGTGCCTGCTCATTGCAGAATTTGTATGATTAGAAAGATTATGTCAGCTCTGATACAAGTGTGTCATTCTCAAAAACAAACTCACTTTTGATGTCCACAATTTATAAGCTTTCAATTAACACATTATCAAAACTGACCTTAAAAATCGTAAGCAATAAATAAGGATATTCAGATGAGAATTTTCCTATGGGGTTTTTATCACAGTTTTTATCTCAGTTCTCAAAAACTTTGTTAATGAAGTGCAAGAAAAGCCAAAAAGACTAAGATTTGCCAGTAACAATATTCATAATGTTTATTTGGAATGTTTTCTGTTTGCATATTTTCTGAAATCTGCTTTTGGAATCCATCATGGTGTTCAACAGCTAGATATTAACAGCATTTATAATGAAATACTGAATTGGCAGACAAACCAAGCTGATTCATCACAACGTGCTGCAAAAGGAACAGCCAGTTTGCTCTCCATATGGTCACATAAAGATCTAAACTTGTTTCTCGTAGAAACCAAGCAAGTGTCAAGGTTGTGCTGTTTCCTGTTCAAACCTTTTGGGTTTTGCTAGGGTTTTTTGTTTGTTTCAGCCACTGTATTTAATAAACTATAACAGCATTTCTGTCTCAGTCTGTTAAAAAACAACAAAAACCCCTCAACTTGTATAGTCAAAAAAAAGGCCATCTCTGATGATCCAGTGAATTGGTACACACGTGCCTAATTAACTGTCAGAATTCATCTATTTGTAAATAGAAGTCTACAGGTGAATAGGCAAACTGATGGTGGTATTCAGATTTTGTCATACAAAATACCTTGTGGTGTAACTGGAAAACTTAAGGGGGGCTACTCCGGAACAACACAAAAACACAACAGTATTTCTTTCCCAGAGTATGGTGTATGCCCTGCTGTCATCCATGCTAAACAACTCTGGAAGAATTTTCCACTGGAAGAGATTAGCAGGAAAAACTCCAAGAGCTAGTAATGTCAGAAAACATGGAAAGAACAAGCAGCATTTTTGTTTAAAAGAAGCAAAAAACATTTGCAGTTCTGCCTTAATTAAACCACTGTTGTTCATGCACACAGAATCCAAAAATGCAAATTTAGGCAGCTGTCAAACTAGGCTGGCATCAACATGGCAAAATTTTTGACTCACAGAGAAATAAATGCTTGAAACGTTTTGGCAGGAGGCCTCATTGCTGTTTCCCTTTACTTTCCCACCAGGTGTCACTCTGCCAACCTGAATGGTTTGTACTACAGAGGTCCCTACACTGCCAAGACAGACAACGGGATTGTTTGGTACACCTGGCATGGGTGGTGGTATTCCCTAAAATCCGTTGTCATGAAGGTCCGACCTACAGACTTTGAACGCAATATTGTTTAAATAGTCTATTAACACAATTCACCTGATTAATCTTTTAGGAAATTCATTCCAAATTAAAACGAGCAGATTTTTATTTCTCAATATATGCATGTATAAATTTGGAATAATTCCTCTGCAACCAGTAGTTTTATGAGATGTAAGTGAAAAGACAAGCTAGCCTATGAACCTTTAAATACAAATATTAATGCTAATATGAGTCCGGGTTTTTTTTTTTTTTTTTTTTAAAAGGCAAGTATTCACCTGGGAATAAGGACATCTTCATCAAGATGGAGAATTTTTGGCTTTACAGTAATGACAAATCCTTTCAGCCTTAAAGACAAGAGTATTGTTACTGTGCTGTCTCAAAAATGAAAATTAATTGTACTTACACAATAAAAAAAAACTTACTCAAATAGAAGCATAAGGTTTACTCAGTGGATGGAACATACCTGCTTTGGAAAGGTTCAAGACCTTAGAAATGGGTTTCCTGTAAATTCCTTTGATGTAATGGTTGCATGTGTTGTGTACATAGCATACATAAAAGGTTTAAAGAATGAGGCAGGGAACTGAAGAAAGAGAAGGGGTGGTACCAGGGTACAATCAATTGAATCCAGCATAGAGAAGCAGATTGTCTGTTGTTTGCTGAAGCATTTCTAGGGCTGGTCACAACATTTCAATCTGACATTGTTAGATGGTCAGTAATTATGCTTTTCTCCTTCTTGGTAACTGTAATGCCTTTCTTTTTCTTTTTCTTTTTCTTTTTCTTTTTCTTTTTCTTTTTCTTTTTCTTTTTCTTTTTCTTTTTCTCTTTTTCTTTTTCTTTTTCTTTTTCTTTTTCTTTTTTTTTCTTTTTCTTTCTTTCTTTTTCTTTTTTTCTTTTCTTTAAAAGACTTGAATATACTGACGGTTGGAGTTTTAACAAAAGCTGCAACTAATTTTAATGTGAGGTAAGCTTTGAACAAGAGGCATGTGCAGAGGGAAGTGTATTTCAGGTGCAGCAAAAATCTGTCATTTTAGAGGTTCTTAGTGCTTGACACTATAAATATCTACTTTCTTTTTGTATCTGTTAGACTTCACAACTCCCTAAATTTGAATGTCCTGTTCAGTCACTTCCTCTCCTCCTCCTATGTACTTGTCTAGCCTCTCTGGGCTTTTTTCCATCTCAAGCTGCATATCCATATTTTTCTTGTACAAGAAGAATGGTAAGAGAGACTTTGCCTACCCCTGGCTTTTGTGCCTGGCACTACAATAGACTCTAATAGCCAGTAATAACAAGAGTTGCTGATTAGTGCTTGCTGCCATGGAGAAGATAGGAACACTCTCTAGAAAGCTATCCAATGAAATGTAGTCCATTTCTGCTGGGCAGATGCAAATGAAGACTGCAAAAAAAAAGGACCTAAGCTTGCTTTCCTCGAATCATTTTGCTTTTGTGGTTGAACTGCCACTCTCTCTCCCTCTGTCCAAATGCAATTTTGAACATGGCAGCCACTTTCAATCACGCTTAACATAATTGAAACTAAGTTTTGGTAAAGGTCAGTTTATGACTACATTGCTATGAATACAGGTCAGCTGAATGGTAACTCTCTGCATGGCAATTTTTCCTTCTACTTTCATCCTCCCAAAACAAAAGTTTGTAAAGAATCCTTGAAAGAATTGCATGGAATAAGAGAACGAGGATGTTTGGAACAACTGGAGGGAGGAAAGAGTTCATACGAAACAATCTCACTCAATAAGATAAATAAACTTACACCTAAAACAAAACAAAACAAAAAACTAACAAATGAACAAACAAGTGGAGAAAAAACAGAGTTCAGGCAGCTAAAATCATGTTATAGTATAAAAATTGTGCCAATGAAAACCTGCAGTGTAGAGGTTTTAAGGTCTCTTCTTTTTGTGGTAATAGCAGGTATTCTAGATAATCCAGTCTTTTCCTTGATGTATCAATTGATACTGTGCTAGAGATTTCTAGCCTTTAGCACATCCCTGTACCCGTGCATGAGAGGACCAGTGATCAGCTCTACAACTGCTTATTTTGAACTTTCTTTAATTGGTTACACCAAATTACATTCGGTATCTGAGAGGAAGGCCTATCACCCTATGTGTGTGTAACGGGGGTAAGAGGGAGGGAGAGAGGGAGGGAGAGAGACAGTGAGAGAGAGAGAAATTAAACATTAAAACAGAAAATCTGATAAAGTATTTTTATTCAATTTAATTACAGAACTTAAAATGGGTTCCTATGTAACTATGCATATATCTGTAGGTATGGGTTATTAATAACGTGATGGAAGTTTTGGAGTAGTTTAAAAAATTGTTGTAAGTACACAATTTCCCATAATGATTTTCAAATTATTTTGCTACTCTATGAGGAGAAAGCTTTAATTATTTGAAAAAAACCCAGAATGCCATTATGTAGAAATTGTAAAAACATCTTTAGTTTTTCACAGGAAAATGGAAAGATTAACTCATGATTTTGGAGAATATCAAGGCAGATCATATTCCACCAAAATAAAAGACATGGAGGATTTATGTACAGGAAATTTGAATCTTTAGCACACAAAAGAAAGACTTTCAAAATGCGCAGACTGTGCTCATAAAATCTATGATAAATTTTTTTATGTACTGCAGCATAAATCCATCCTCTTTATTTGTAAGAACACTAATGAAATCTTTTGGCTGAGTTAGGGTGCTTTTGACATATTCTGATATTAAATTTGACTCCTTTTCTATACTGGAAATCCTAAAATGAAGAATCAAATCTGTCTTTGTACATCTTGTAATGCATTTATATGTTTGTTTGGACTGAATGCTCTTCAGAACAAGGAAGCATTTAGCATACTGTCAGTAATATGCAAATATTGTATTTAATTTCCACCACTTTTCCATGGCCTTTGTGCAATAAATCTTTCTGGCCACATGAAAAGCATGTGAAAGTGTTGTAATTCAAAAAGGACATATAATTGTTCTTACATAAACAAACCATTTATTTTCAAAAGGGAAGTTTTAATAGCTACCAGACAGACACAAGATTGGAAGAGAATTCTTTCCTCTGCCAGGCTTGCCTGTTCACATTAATTTATTTCCTCAACAGGTACAAACATGTTCTAAATAGTCTTTATTCTTACAAGATAGCAGAACACAGGCCAGTTTATTTTTTCTGGTGTTAGAATATAATTCCCAAACAGATGAAAATGAATACATACTATTTCATACAAATCATATAACCCAACAGAAAAAGACTAAGAATTGAGGAAATAACAATGAAAATGTTTTGTCGGTCATGTTAATAAAGAACATAATGATATCTACCAGCAATGTGGAATCAAAAATGTGTATTTTTTTAATATCTGTTTAAGGGAAACACTCTTGTATTTTACTTCTATGTCTGTTCTTGCATTTGCTCAACATATTGGAGAGTAAAAGAATTGAAACCGCAATCCCTGGTGAAATTAATGAGCAGTAACAGAGCTTTTTATGTTACAGCATTTGTTTTCCCTAGAATATCTAGACTGCATTGATAGAGCTGAGGTACTGCAGTCTGGCCTACTGTTTTCCATTAGAGATTCTTCTCTTCAGCTCTACTGTCTTGCTACAGTCAACCTCTCCTCACCATTCCCAAAACTGTTACTCCTTACACCAATTCCTGAATGCTTTATGTAAGTATAACATTTTGTTCTGTCAGAGCTACTTCTTCTTGCTCTTGAAATGGTACACCCAGAAAGGAGATTTGAACCACAGGTTGCCAGGTCTGTGAATATTCCTATCATGTTCCTTTAGTTCACTCCTCATTAGCTCAAAAGAATGAAAATGCAGATTTTCCTTCAGTAGTAGGCTCTCTTTGGCAGTTGTAACAGAGGTAGAAAGAGCAGAAGTATCCAGGGAAGTTTTCTGTATTTAAATTTTGAAAAATTTCCACTTCTTTCTGTTTTGGTTTTTTTAAAAATTGTTTATTAAGTCGTCAACTTAGAAAGCAAAAATGGAGCCTTCAAAACCAGGAAGTACTTTGAAATGAGTATAAGTATGCTTGCTGTTTACTCAGAGCAGGTCTGAGAACTGGGAAATTGGTAAGGCTTCAAACATTCAGCTAAAATCCATATGCAAGGTATGCTCAGAGGGAGGTTCAAATTTTTGCTAGTGCTTCTTCGAAGAGAGTATAAAACTTTAGTGATAGTGGCTTTTTTGATGCTTGATTAAGCTTTTTCTGTTGCATACACAGTGTTCATCAAAAATTCTTCTTTTCCAAGTACCTGAGGGCCATCTTAATCTTTGTTTAGTACAGAATGAAATCCAGCTTGTCATTGCTACATCTTCAGTTAACTATGACAGTTCCTCTTAATCCCATCCTAATGCTAAATAGATTGCATCAGAAACATAATGCTAATACACAAACACTGAATAAACAACCTTGGGGCCAAATTCATGTTTGCTTGCAGAAGAAGCAAAATATGGCCTTTGCATAAAAACTGTAAGCAAACCATCTTGTAGCTCACTTTTCTGTCCTTCCTCAGCAAGCCATAAATACCTGTGTATAAGTTCCTTTTACCTGTCTCTCGTCCAGAGAGGAGAGCTGCTTTTTTTTTTTTCCTTCCTGTCTTAATTTTTAATCCTGTCAGATTAAAGACCTGTTAGTTGTGCTTTCCATACGTGTGACTGTCTGGCTTAAGGAACCTGGGTAGCTCTGAGGTTCTGCAGAACCTGAGCAAAGGCTCTGAGCAGCTAAAGGATGTTCTTAAGGCACCTAAAATGGCAGTTGTGAGAACAGACTGGATTGAATTATTTAATGAATATATCACCCAACACTCTGGGCAGGAAGATAAACAGATTCCTCTTACAGGTAAATGGTTCTCACAAATGATAACCTGAATTTCAGTGCATCCAGTTTTGTTGTCCTTGCAAAAGGTCACAATTTTCAATCCATTGTCTGTCATATAATTGCAAAATTATATTGCCATGGGAGCCCCTCGTCTGGCACTTTATGCAACATGATAGTTCATATTAAATTAGTTGAACACAGGCAAGTGACATATGAGCCAAAATGCTTTTATGTTAGTGATATCCTGCACTAGATGGTGCTCTGTACGCGGGTTTTCTTAGGCAATACCACATTTGTAAACTAGTACAACATTTCTCCTGATTAAATTAATTATTAAATGGTAGAAAACAAGTGAAAAATATTTTGGTGAACTTCGTCCTTAACTAATTTTTGAAATAATACACGAGTTCCTAAGGTTACCTAAACAGTAGAAATTCACAGCACCTAATTCACTTGAGGTACAGCTCATTTAGGTAGTTAAATTATGGTGTTTTGTTTTTTTTTTTTTTTAAATCTCACATTACAACAGTAGTTTGTGTCTTCTGATGGTCAGGAAGCAGAAACAAAACTGTGCAAGTTCCAAATGCTACTAGAACTAACTTATCTGCACTACTGCATTCCTGCTGTAATTCCTCTACTGCTCTTCCCTGCTGGGATCTTTCTATTTTTCACATCTCAACTACCCAGAGATTCAAGGGAACTTCACTGTAGTGAGGCCCATCTTTATATCACAAAACAAATAATACAGCATTTGAATGTTTCTTGTGATCAAGAAACTGAGATTTTGTGAATACTTGTGGCACAAACAGGATGAAGTAAATGCTCAGGCCACACTGAATTCACTGCAGGGAGAACAGGAAATCCATCTCCTGCCAAAATGCCATACACCCATCTGGGAAAAGCTTTCTTACAGAAATCGGTGGGTTATTCATGTGGTACTCAGCAAATATAAAATTCATGCTCCATGTCACTGCTAGATGTCTTGCAAGTCTTACTCTGTAGGTTAGTATCCATGTTTGAATTGTAAATGCTTGCAAGATGTGCAGTCACTTTGCCTTGTTGTAAAATGGTTTTTAATGATTGCAGTGTATCTCTTTTTTAAATTTTCTAATAACTCTGAGTATTTAATTTTAAATATCTCATGGAAGTTTTTGAAATAAGACTATTTCAAATTGTTCCAGTCCTCTGTCACTGAATCCTACCTCTGTTACACAGCATGCTTAATGAAAGATCTCAGCACAGTTCTCATCTATTTCTCTGAGTGACTTTTCCTAACATGGGGTTAAACACCTTATTAAAGGGTTTCACTAACCCTCTGACTCAGTATAGGAGAAAAAGAAAACAGAAAAATCATACCCATCTGGAAGAACACAAGCCACTCAAGCTAAAATTTCTAAGCAAAAAGCTCTAGGATACTGAAGGAAGGGAAGGGCTTCCTTCTTATGTTTACACAATCTGAATAAAACAAGTCATTAATAATACAGCTTGGAAAAAAATGTCATTAAATATTTGCAATCCATGACAATAACTTTAAATTCTACTTTCTATTTCCTTTTAACTTCCCAACATTAAAATAAAGCACTTGAGCTACTAAATCTGACATAAAAGTTTCATACATAAGAACACCTTTCCTGCTATGTAATTCTCAATTTTTTTTCTCTCTCACTAGAAGAATTAAGAAAATTAATCTCATGCAAATCAATAGAGTCCAGTAAAGTTACACTGGGGATTAATTAGGCATGTCATCTGCTTCTCCAGCAGCTCATTTATATTGTATCTCGAAGAAAACACAGCTTTAACAACAGACCTTTTCTGTTATTCTACTTTCTCATTAAAAAGATACCAACCACATTCATTATTTAGTATTCTATAGTGAGTGTAGCTGTTAGTCTGTATGTGCTCTGTAATTCATCATATACTAATGATCAACCACCTTCTCTCAGGTTACCAGAACAACAAAAATATCTGTGTATGTCCAGCAAGAGCTGGGAAGAGCTACAGCCAAGAAGGCAAGGGAGAAATGGCCCATAACATCTCAGGTGTACTTGCTGATGCATATGGTAAGAGGCTATTTATTCTCTAGAGAGGTCACATGGTGTCTTTGTAATTTGTACACTAATTAACCCTCAACCTCAAAATTCAAGTTAAATTAAGACATCCTGCAGCTTTGCAAAGAACACCATCAGTAAAGATGAGGAATGAGCAAGCAGCTGTCCAACACAGGAAGAATTCCTGACAGAAGTAAGAGTGTTATGAAATTTACTGTTGAGATCTTCTGGTACATCACACACTCGCTGTAGGGAAATAGTACAGACTTCCTTAGAGAACAGCACCACCCTAATGATTTCAGCAGGTGAAATATAATTAAAGAAGTTTTGGTTCTGAATTTGATGGGCAGCCTCTTCATGTAAGACAGCTTTAAAGAAAATACTCAACTCTGTATCCTTGACTTCTGTCATGAAAAGCTCTTACCAGAAAATACAAAAAACTGCCTGTTTCACAAGGACAGATGCCACATTACGGTTCTGTGTAATATCAGTGAAGATACTGATACTTTTGAAGAACAAAGTGGAAGCTGATGTCTGGCAGCTGCCTTGTCTCTGTTGTCTCTGTTATTCACCTCCATTTTTTTTACAGGATCTCCTTTCAGTTGAATAGTGTTGGAACCAAAAATGTAAAATGAGACTCAGGAGAAGCCAACTGCTAATAAAAGGTTCCACTGTCCTTTCTTGCTGACCCACTAATTTAAATGAAAGCAAGCTTGATGTGATACCAGAGAAAGCCTTAACTGAGGTGTACTTATGCTTACTCATTAAAAACAAGTAAGTTTCAGTGGACTGCTTCTGGGAAATGCTGTGATAGACATCCTCAGCTACAAATGTGTTTCTTACATTATTTTAAGCAAAGCCTGTATAATTCTCTGAAAGAAAAAAGTACTGCAGTAGTGTTTATTTCACTGCCTATTTTACCATTCAGTCATTGTGGTAAGAGAACAAGTGACCAAAATGAAAATCCCTTCTTTAGGACACAGAGAATTTCAAAGCAAGGGAAATCTGGAACCTTCTGACTCATGGATCTCATTTTTTAAATATGAAGAATAAGCCCCAAATATGTATTTTTTCAGTTCACGAAGTGAAACCTAAAATTTGTAGATGTAAAAGTGAACATTAACGTTTTTCCGCATCCCCTCTTATGTTCTGTGAATCATGTAGCAAGTCATTGAATTCTTTCATATTATCCTCCTGTATAAGGGAAATAAGGTTTTAAACATTTTACAGAGCACTTTGAAACCTCTTCAGGAACCATGCAATTCAAGAATTATATTTTATTCTATTACTAGCCTAGGCTAATAGTTCTGTCTGATCCTCATCTATAGTCAGAAATCTTCAGGTTTTTCACCAGAATAAAACCTTATGAGCAGCAGTTCCTAAACTATACCCAAGATACAAAGAGAGGTTAAGGCTTTTGTGTACTCTTTGCATACAGGTTTACGGCAGGAGAACGTCCTTTTCAGAAAGCATTTAACACAATGTTAATTCAGTCCCTGGGAGAGATGTACAGCACAAGTGTTTAAAATGCCCACCGTTCTCCTTGAAAGATTACCTTTGCTAGCTTGCATCCAAGCTGTGTATGTAAAAGGAAGAAGTGCTGACTACAGCAAAAGGCTCCACTATACTTAGCTTTTATTGTCTTCAGTTTCTGGACTGGCAGGATTAATTAAGGAATTCTGCAACTTCGACTTCCACGGAGACAGCAGCGCTGAAGAGGAAGAAGTAATCAGCTCTAGCTGGCACCACCATCCATTATACCAATATTCACAGAGACAGGATCAGTAACTCTTAATAAGAGCACTGCCTGTTATACCCATTTTAAATACTGCAAACTGCTCATTGTAAATGGCAAATGAAATCCAGAAGCATAAGTTAGTGTGCATAGTATGATATTTCAGTCAATTTTCTATGATACATACAAAGTAGGAAAAAAAACCCTCAAGCATACAGGGATTCCTTGGGGAATTCTAGTCATTCTATGCTTAGAAAATGCTATCTTTTACCACAGTTTCCATTTTGGACTGTGGAAAATTATAAAAACTGACAAATGCCCATGAATAGGAGGTTCAGCAAGAAACTGTGGTTACGGAGGGCACCATGTGGGACAGCACGGATGAGTATTCTTCCACTGCACATTCCAGCTCTGACTCAGAAGCTCGTCACAACAGAAAACATGTTTTTTAATAATTCCTTGTGCAAATTAACAGACATCTGCCTTCAAAACACTCCAATATTGCATCTTGGTGGTTTATCTGTGTGCTAGCCTTAAGTTCAGCTATAAGAAAGCAAGTACTAGTCACAAAGAAACTAATATGTTTGTTTCTATTCCAATTTAACTTTTCTTCCTACTATCCAGGACTACTGACCTATCAGAAAAAAGAACTGAAATTAAATCAACAAAAGAAATAGATTGCCCTGACACTTTTAATGCTAATAATTTTGTAACTTTGTATGCTTGGCTTTTCCTTTTTTCTTACAATTCATTATACTTCCAATTAACCCTTAAGACTACACGATAGCCAAAATAACACATCTAAAATATTAATTCAACATTTATCTGTTTTATTTATAACTATATTTACATTGTCATTACAGTATGAAATATCAACAACACATAATTTCACAGATAAATCATACTGACTGCCAGGTGAAGAGTGCTGTAGACACATAATACATGCCTGATCTGTCTCATTCACCTACAGTTTTCCAATAAAATAATGGTGTTCTTATTTCAGATACACCTGATTCAACAGTAACCTTGTCCAGTTTGTAAAGGTGAGTGGCTCGAACCCTAGACAGGGCTAAATTTTCCTATGTAAGGTCTGTCCAGCCATTAATAGTATGCCAAGAACAACAGACTTAGGGTTTTTTCCTTAGCAAAGCTTCCTTGGTCAGTTACAACAAGTATTTGTGGAAAGAAAATTAATACATCAGGCCTGTTCTAAGGAAAATAAGGATTGGCTCAGAAAAGAGTTCATGTTAAGATCTCTAAGTGATGTAGGCTGCTATAGAAAACATGAGCTAAAACACATCAAGTGCAAATAAACTTTTTTCTCTCACATGAGATTATTTTTACTCTAAATTCCATATGTGTTTCCTTACCTTCTTCCTTTTGGCTTGGTTTACCACCCAGAAGGGAAAAAAATCCTACATTCATTTTCATTTTCTTGCTTCCGGTGGATTAATAACATTTCTTTACAGTGACAGGCAGAACAGACTCGTGTTTTCTTGTTTTTCCCTGACCTCTTACTGTCCATTCAGTAACATTTCATGCACAGAGAACATTATTCAATTTCAATCACCAAATCAAAAGCACATGCTATCCTTTCATAATTGTTTGAATTCATCTTTCTGTGTTGCAGAGGATGGGAAAGAGAAGAGGAAAGGGTTTAATTCTCCAGTTATCTGACTTGGAGCAATCAGTCCTAAATCCTGACGTAGGCTGCTGCAGCACAGCTTCCCCACAGCATTTTGTTCTATCCTGTCTCAGTAAGGCTCACAGAACTGATTTCAAGCTTTCCCTCTCTATTTTGTTGGTGCAAGCTTCTGTTTAGTACATACTACCTTTATAACAATTACTCCCATTTTCCTGTTGTTTCTGTCCTGTTACATTTACCATACTTACTTCTAATTAGGACTACTCCAGCCAGTGCGAACAATGGCATAACTTGCAATATTAAGGTACTGGGTGTCTAATGCAATACACATTCACATACACAGAGATCTGAAACCCATAGAAGCCATTACTGATAGAATGGGATCTAAGCAAAAGTAGTGTGGTACACAACATTACATTGTCTTGTGAGCTCAGGAGCACGATCAAGTTAGCACCTATTAACAAATTACTGTGCATCAGCTGGTCTGCAGGAATTGTCAGCATGTATTACTTTGCATTTGCTGTTGGAAAACCCTGTGCAAGTTAGCTTAGGCTCCTCTCCTGTCAGAACAAGTCACATCACCATGTATTTGCTGCTGGCTAAGAGCCTATTCATGCCCATGTCCACATTTACCACGGTGCAAATGATACTTGCTAAACCCTGCTAACTTAATCTCACATCCAAGCTTCACACTGGGGAGATGCTGCTATAGCAATATTATTTATGTGTTCTGTAATCATAGAAAAGTGACAGAAGCAAGTAATATTCAGTACCATTTAGGCAGCTCACCTGCTACAGATAAGAATGAAATTGCTTTTACTTGAGCAAAATTTTATTTTTTAAAGACATTAAGTCTGTAGTGAGCTAGTGATGAAACCACTGAAAAATAGGAATAGAAACTGCCCATATGATATTTTCTTTCTATTAATTTCCCTTAAATAAGTCTTAGTGCTAATCATTCTTCTGCAGCCCCCTGTTAACCACTGTTATATAGCTGAAGGCTTGGAGCTGTTGCACAGGCACAGCTCCTAAAGGCTCAAGATCAGTTTTTTCTGGCAAGACAAACTTTCAAATAGGTCTGTGCAAATATTCACTTGGAATTTTATCTTCACCTTCATTTCTCTGCTTCAGATGGTTCCTTTAAAAGAAAGATCTTAAGGAAGACTTTTAGGAAAAAAAAGTTTTCATTTAAATAAACAACAACAACAACAAAAAATCCACACAACCCTGAAAAAAAGAAAAAAAAGGTAAGAATATGTTGTACTGTCTCTAACAGCTAGATTATCTCCCATTCTCCAGCTTTCTGACTCATCTCCCAGCATCTTGCTTGGAGAACTCCTCCACTGTCTCCTCTTATTTGTTATCAGGTGCCACAGAAATTGTCAACTATAATCTCTTTATCACATCAAATAACCCCATCAGCTAGCATCTCTTGGCACTTTTTTTACAGGTCTCTTCCTCTCTTCTCCTTTGACCAAATTGCTCATCACATTAGTGTTCTTCTGATTATTTAAATATCAGTTCCAGTTCAGCATGTCTGAAAACCAAGATTCTAAATGTTTTTTTCTGTTCAGTCATTTCTTGACATCTACAAAGAACACCACTACTCTCCTAGGAAGTGGGCAGGTTTGACTGGAAATATTGACCTTGTGGCAATATATGACTCCCTCAAACATCTTCCCATGATCTGTGATTTAACCTTTCCTAGTAGCCATCCTCCTAGCCAGTATACATTTGCAAGGTTTAGCCATCTTCCTTGCTGTAATATGCCTTCCCCGTGGACTTGACAAAGGCAATTAAATTCTCAATTGTACTCACATGGACTGAAGCTATTGCTTTAAGGATAACTCTGCTGGTTCATTGTGTTCAACCTTTCCCCCTCTTTCCTCTCAGAATAAACAAATAGCCATATTAGGTTTGGGGTTTGTTTGTTTGTTTTTTGCATAAATATGCTTATGTGAAAGTGTGTTTCCTTAGGAAACAGTGTATATGGAAAATGTCAAGGTCTAACAGTTGGTACAGAACAGCACAGTTGTTATTCTGCGCCTGGCTATGTAAGCTCATTGAAATGACACTAAAGAAGGGGGGAAAACTAGCCCATTTTTAATCTCACCACAAAAAAAAGTAATAAAAATCCTCTAGAAGAATAACACACATATTTTCAATCACTAATATCAGAAAGAAAAAAACCTATATTGATTTCTTGACATATAAATAGGAATAAAGCAGTTAAAGAGGTATTTTAACTCCACAGAAGATGAAACTTATGTTATTTGCCATAAGAAAATGCTTCCTAAAATTATTGAATAGATTTGTTCTTATGAATTGTGCTAGAAACCATAAGCCAATTCTTTAATGTCCATTTCAGAATAATGGAAGGAATAAATAATTAATAACACATACAATGTAGATGTTTATCCCACAGATAATGGCCCATGAAGGAAAGAGTTTATTACATTATGGAATCAAGTAAACTACAATTAGTCTAACTGTTAAAGCATTCAGAGTATTTTCTAGTTCTTCAGCACAGCTGCCTGTAAGTACACCTGAACCTTGCTTTCCTGGAAAGCATATGGAAGAAAAATTACACTGTAACTAATTTAGCTGAGAGATCTATGATCTGTTCACCAGTACTTTTTGTGAGGATACACACAGTCTGTCTGACTGTTTTCTAAACTGTGAAGGAAAAATACCAAGGATTTCTAGAATGATGTTACTTGTAACTATTACAGGTAAAATCATCAGCAAAATTACAAGATCAAACCCAAATTACTATCCAAAGACATTTTCAGCAGCACCACTCCATGATTTTCTCTGGCATACTTCACCAGTATATTGTCAAGGCAGTAAGTATACAATTTAATTCAAATAAGTCATATGAATGTAAAGTTTGTGGTAAAAAAAAAAAAAAATTAAAGAATATTCATTAGTAATTGAGCCTCAGAAGATAATGAAGACTTCCAGCTGTGGTGCTATACTTTTCTTAAACCAAAATTGGCACTGGCCAGCAGAAAGGTTTGTTTTGTATTAATGCAGTACTTTAAATGTAGTCTGCATAAGCCAAGGGAACAGTACTTATCACTTGCCAAAGAATTTGAAGGCAGTTATCAACAGCCATTACTGGCCCTCTCTCCACATCAAAAAAAACCCCAAAAAACATCACAACAGACTGCTTTAACCTCCAGCCTGCAGGAATTTCATCTGACAGAAGTCAGCCTCCTGATGCCAGAGAATCACCTGAACACACTGCTGTGTAACATAAACAAATCCGCAACATGGTGTTTTCCCAAATACAGCCAGGATAAGACTTATCACAGACTATAAATCCACCACAGCCAAGCTGTTGCAGTGTTGAGAGCTGCAGCTCCCAAGCTGTGGCACCAGCTTGCTATCCAGGAGCCCACAGCTCTGGGCCCTGTGCCCCTACTCCCCACCACACCAGAAGCAGCAGTACCTTGGACCAGAATCTCCAATAAGCAGTGCGAGATGCAGCTGAGTTGTCAATTACTGACATTCCAACTACAGCCTTCTTGGCACCTAAAGTATTTAATTCTTGAGATAGGCTTCAGCAGGGTCTGCACTTAGATTTTGGCATTTTTCAAAAGCATGACAAGAGGAAGGAGAGGTTCTCTCAGCAGCTAAACAGGCAGATATAAGACCTGGAGGGTCATGAGGACAACAGTGAAGTCCTATCTGACAATTCCCAGGAAATTCCCTTCATCACCAGGCCAGAGGCTAGCTGGGTGGAATGTCTTTCATTGTGCCTGCTGAAAGTCTGTTATTCTGAACAAACTAATCCACATTCATCAGACCAGGGAAGCAAAGCATCACTCTGCAGTGCAACAATTAAGGTCCCTAGCTGGGAGCAGGGAAATTTAAATTTCAATCCCTATTACAACACTGCTTTTCTAGGCAATTACCATATAGTATTAAAGTACACAAGCAACCATTAAGAGTCAGGAACAGAAACTGAGTTCCCTAATAACCTATTCAAAGCCATCCATTACCCTGGATACCAGCAGGACACAGACTTGACCATCCTGTGCTGCTGCATGTTTACTGTTATTGATACTCAAGTTACCAGGTACTATTTCAAATTATTTATACCTGCTGCAATTATATCTATTATTAAAGACAGACATATATTCATCTTGGAGTAGGCATGTATCTGAAAGTATCTTTCAGAGGCATTTGTGGAGCCTGCTCCTGACTACTCCTACTGACAAGAAACAGGGAAAGAATATAGAAAACTCTGTTAGTCTATTTATTCCCTTTCCCATCTATTCTGATATTCACCTCTTGCTTTGGTGTCTCCAATTCTTTCCTATGCTTTATTCTGCTTTGTGGTCCAGGTTACTTTCCCCCTCATCATCCTTTATCTTTCATTTCTCTTCCCTATTTAAGTGATTTTGCCTTTCTTCCCTCTTTTTTTCTCATTTCCTTCCCTGCAATTTCAAAATTCAGTGACATGATCCTGCAGTATTCCTCCTACATTTATGAAACTCAAAAATGCACGGACCAGAAGAGTTAAGGAAGAAAAAAAAGGCAGAGAAGCAAAAGTCATTACCTCACTATTATCTCTTTTTAAAAAAATCTAAGTATCTGGTTTTCAATTTTATTATTTTTCCTTGATTACTGCTGTATGAAAGGCCTAGAAAAACAACAAAATCAGGAAAAATTAAAGAGCCATCAGAGTGGAATGGTTGCAGCGAACGCTGAATGAACTGTGATCTTTGGCAGGATAAAGATCAACACCACAAGCTTTCAGCTGTAGCGATCAGTCGATACTTTCCAGACCATCCCCACGGTGACAAAGACAGAGGCATTTTTAAGTTGTAATTGAGATTAGCCTTGATACATACAGTTGGAGCCATGCCTGTGAACTTTGCTAAAAGGCTGGCTATGTAAACTATCTATCACTCAGTTTCACATGAGCAGTAATCTAATGACACCACAAAAATCTCACGATGTTGCTTGCTCCACACGTTCAGCCACAGCAGCGGACTCATGCCAGGGTGCCTCAGCTGTGCTACTGAAGCGTTTGCCTCCCAAGGTCTGGAGCACCATATAGACTCTCCAGGGGTGCCCAAGTTTTGTACAGTGCTCAGTAGTGTAGCCCAAAAGTACTCTTGCTCTGATCCAGCTTACTAAATTTGTAGTCACGTGCTAACTGAAAACCCACACATAATAGTACTGACTCCAGCACGCTTTGGATGAAGCCCATAGAGACACACAAGATTGCTTTTCATGATGGGAATAAAATATTTTGTTTGTTACTACTAAGCTAACCACAATAAATAGTTCTCTTTCATGTGGTGATGAAACAAAGCAATCATGCTCTATTCCTTTTTTAATTATTAGGTTGAAAGATTCAGTGTCTTCCTGGCATGTTTAATTCTGAATCACATTCATCACATGTATAAATAGCCAGCAACTCTATACAGGGGAGGAGGGCAGAGAGGAAGGTCAGGGAATTAGCCTGATGTCAAGAAAGCATTTCCTGTGGAGTCACCAAATCTCTCCTGGATACAGACTCCTACATCAGCATACAGGGAGCCTGAAGGCTGCTGTGCCCTCATGCACCAGACATGCTAGGTAAGTATCTCCAGCCTTGCTGGCATTTGAAAGCTTCTCCTCCTCAGAAATCACATAGGCATAACTTACTTCTTTGGGCTTTGTAATGATGAGTAAAAGATTTTTCCTCTCTGCCTCACGTTACGGGCAGTGCCACCACAGTGAAGACACAACTTTAGTGCCAAATCCCCAGCAGCTACTCCACTGGGTCAAGGAGACCACAATATGAACCTTCTCCACTGAAATCTGAGTGGACAGATCCCGGAGGGATGTGCTGGCTCTACTACCACTGAAATCCAGGATGTCAAACCAAAGAAGTGGCAGCAAATAATACCACGGACAGAGTGCTAAAAAGAGTTATAGCAGAGTTAAAAGTTGTGGCCAGTCACTAAACTCACACACTTTCTATTTGGCTTGCATTTATAAACCACTCTGCATAAACACAAACTTAGCCCAAGACTGTCATTGCACAGCTTAGGCCATCAAGAAAATTATGCCTGAGCTTCCTGAGACTTTTTGTTATAACCTGGACATTGCCTTAGCGTTGCTGCACGCTGTTTTGCTAACCTCAGACCCACAGCAGCTCTCAGCTGACTTCATAGAATCATCGAGGTTGGAAGAGACCTCTAAGATCATCAAGTCCAACTGTCAACCCAGCACTGCCACTGTAACCACTAACCCTATCACCAGGCACCGGACCCAGACGCCTCTTAAGCATCTCCAGGAGTGATGATTCCACCACCTCCCGGGGCATCGCAATAGGCTGCAGGAATTTCGCAGCAACAAACTTCTTTTCCACGCTCCCTAATTCGGGACGGCAGCAGTGGGCAGGAGAGCGAGCCAGCCGCCTCCCGCAGCAGCCCGAGGCGGGAGGGATGGCAGCCCGGCACGGCGGGGGCAGGGCCCGGCCGGCCCAGGCGCTGCCCCGGGCCGGTCACTTAGCCCGGCTCTCCAGCACCGGGACATCCCACGGCTTCTCACCCCGCGCGCCGGCCGTGAAGCCACACGCGGTTTAGGAACTGAAACGAGACCAGGCAGGTTTTGTCGCCGCCGGTTGTGAGCTCGAACCAGCGCACTTTGCTCGGCTGGAGCAAGGTCATCGCCTGCCCTGGCTCGGCCAGGGCCCCCCGTCCGCCGAGCCCGGCGCCCCCTCGGTCCCGCCGACAGCCCTCAGGAGGAGCGGCCGCCTCCACCGGTTGCCGCGGCCGGATCCTCCTCCATCCCGTGCGGTATTTTTAGCCGCTGACCCAGTTCCCCTGCTCGGCTACCTGCGCCTCCCTCACCACCCGGCCGGGCCCCCCCCGCGGACAAACGCACCGCCCAGGGCCGGCCCGGCACCGCGGCCCGGCCAGCGCCAGGTGAGCGGGGCGGAAAGCGGGGCTGCAGCGGGGCAGGTGCGGCCGGAACACGTCCTCGCTCAGGGCGGCCCAGAGAGGGTGCGGGGCTATTGGAGGGGCGCAGCCCGGTCCGGGAGAGCCTCGAACGCCAACCCGGCGGCGCTGGCGAGGAGCGGGTGGGCTGGTGCGGGCGCGGCGCTGCCGGGGCCTCCGCGGGGGCGGAGGGGGGGCGGTGCCGGCGGCGAGAGCGGCTGCGGCGCAGTTTTCTGCAGCGGCGCCGATCTACAAGTGAGGGGCAGTGTGTGAGTACCGCCGTAAGTGCTGATTTACTGTCTTTTACAGAAGTGCGAGCGCTCCCCTTTCTCCCCTTTCTTTTCTTTCTTTCCTCGCTCTCTCAGCGAGGGCGTCCTAGGGCGGCCGGATAACGGGGCACGGGAGCGGAGCGCGGCTGGGGCGCCGGCGGGGGAAGCGGGTCGCTGCCGCCGCTCCGTCCTGCTCCAACTTACTTTCTTTCCTTCTTTTCTGTTTGGCGATTCCCGCCCGCCGCGCTCCCGCGGCCCCGGCGAGGTGAGGCTGAGCCGCGGCCTCGGGGCGCAGCGCAGGTGCGGCTGCAGCCAGGCCCGCCCCGAGGGGCCTTTCCCTGGACTGAGGGGTCACAACTTCGGCGGGCCCGAGTTGTGTGTTTGGAGTTTTCGATATTGAGAGATGTGGAGATTGTATATTGGTGTCGTCGCTTTTTTTTTTAATCTAGATGAACACTGACACCGTGTTTGATATGTTTAAAATGTGCTGCAGCTTGCTCTCGTGCAGCCGGAGTGCTTTGGTCCTGCACTACAAGCACGAACACTCCTGAGATTTTTAAAGGAGTATTTTTAATTCTCGCTCCTCTGCTTGCTGCTATTTATACCATGCAAGGTTGGCAAAGAGAAGAGAGCCAGAGCTTGAAAAGGACGTTGAGCTTTAACTTGATACCATTGTTCCAAGGCCAAGACGAGAGACTGCAGATATTTAGAATAAAACAAAGCAAAGAAATGCCCAGAAAACAAACAACCTCGTGGAAACACACTACTCCTCTGTTTTTCTACTGCATGATCAAAGCAGGGAACTGAGCATCCCCTTCTGGTTAGGGTATGTAGGTGATGTTCTGCCATGAGATCTAAGCCTGTGCTTTGGTTTTATTATTTGTTTGCTTTACACTTGTGATGTGATGGACAGTACAGCTGGTTAGACCCCACACCGGAGGATTATCTGAAAGACGAAGTCTCATACTGTGGCAGATGCATGACTTTCACTTAGGTAAAATAAATCATTACTGGTCACTGCCTATGCTGTGTAAGGTCTTAGAGTAGCTGTAATGTAAAATATTGTTAGCACTAAGTCTGACGAGTTGGATGATACCTATGCTGTTGAATGATATATTCATGGGTAATCAATTTCTTTCTTCTTTTTTTGAATTAGTTTAATACACAGTAACACTTCTCTCTCTAAAGTGAGGAGAGATAAGCTTTTCATATAGTGAAACTTGAATTTTGGGAATAGAAAAGCTTTAACCTTCATTACTTATATCACTAAGATTTTCAGAGTGGGTGGTGATAACTAATATGATGGATCTCCCTATCTGGATTGCTAAATAAGATTGGTGTTAGAAATTGTTTAATCCTCGTGACATGCACCGTGCTCTGGTGGAACTGCAGAGCAGCATTGTAGCGGCTGGCTCGCGTGACTGCAGACCAGCCACTGGGGTTAACTTAGTTCTCCTAGTGCTAATTATCATGGGTGAGCAATAGATTGCATTTGAGCTCTCTCTTTATGGAGTGTAATTGTACGTGTGGTAACAAGGCTGCACTAAAAATTCATATAGTCAGTTTTAAAATATTGCACAGCTCTGACTTCTGGCTGAGATCAGTCGGGTTCAGTACTGTGGCTGAAACAGTGATCATAATCTGGTAAATCTGATGCTTAAACTTTACCTAATATGATTCTCCATTCAGGGTAAGCATGATTCTGTATGTAAAGATCCCATAAGTTGAAAATATTTGAAGAAATGTTAAATTTTTAGTAGCTAGTCTCTTAAATGGGTTTCATGATATCTTTGAGAAGTTGCGATTCAGTAAATAGGAGGCCTTACTGTTGGATGCATAACTGTTCCTTATTCTCATGTGTTTTACTTACAGCTGAAATCAATATCTGGGAAGTGACTAACTACAAAAGTGCAGTGTCAAGGCCTTGAAAAAGTCAAGATTTGACAGCGTAATGACACTCTAAATGCATTTGGAGCTTCTAACTCTTGCATTTTGTGGTTTCAAACTTTTGTCTGCAACCACGTATGGAAGAAGTGGGTTTCTTTTTTAGGCAGAGCCAAGATTCTTGTACAAAAATGTCTACTCCGAGGAGGCTTTTTTTTTTTTAAATCTGGCAGGAATTATTATTGAGCTGAGATTTAACGTGTCGGGTAGCTAATGGTCTCAACAATCTAGCAAAATAATTACTAAGATTTGTAATAGGAACTGCGGAATGCAGATTAGCCAGCTGATAGTGTGGGACTGATTTTTTGTATCTACAAAAATAAAAACGCGCTTATGTTTTTATACATATATGTGTGCCATGTACATGTATAAATGTATATGTTTTGTATAGAAACATGGTATATTACATATTAATATAAGATGCTAAGGTGTACCACTGCTGTATTTTGATTGTTTGATGTTGAAAGATAATTATGTGATCAGAAGAGCCTTGTGTGGTATATATGATTGAACAGAAGCTGCTGAAGTGATTGCCTGCCCCAAGTCCCTATTTCTGTTCAAGTTGTTTTGTTCTATTCATTCAGTTTCATGATGTATCCTGATTTACTGCGTAATTGGGAAAATCAAGCATTTTTAGTTGCCTTTATCCCATTAATTCATAGGATTACCTGGCGAGTTTGTGGAATGCTCGTTCTATGGACTAGTTTGGAGTTAAAGCTGGAAAAGTTAATGCTTTTTATTCTGCTTTACTTGATTGCAAGCATTAGTGCTTCTTCAGTGTTTGTCCTGTGGAACTGACTGTTGTACAGTTTGCTTTATGCAAACATTAAAGTGGGAATGATAACAGCCTACTTCTTTTTAAGGGAGTGCTTGCACTGTGGAGTTTTTTCCTTTTCCTGATTTATGTACAAAGATGTTTTTAGACTCAGTAGTTGCTCTGATGGAGGCATGGGATCTGCTTTCCTATTTTCTGTTGTTTCAGAGATGATTCCACAGAGTATGCTATGCATTGGTATGCTTTATTATCTGAGAAAAAAGTCAGTGCTAGTTGATAATTTTGTGTTCTTCAGGTAAAAAAAAAAAATTAATTATGAGTCTTAGTTTTGTACATGAGTGGGCTTTTTCAGTACCAAAAAGTTATGTCGGGATTTACATCATCCTGTTCAGTGGGAAATTTCCTTTTTCCCATCCCTAGCACCTATATTAACTTCAGTTTTATTTCACGGACTTCTCTTTCCCTTAAATGAATTGCATTAATCCTTTTACACTAAGTTGCCTCAAACTGCTTTAGTTACTACTCTATTTAGTTTTTGCGTCAGGAAAAACTGAAGCTGCTGTTAGTGGATGACTTTGATGTGACCTGTGAATTGCCCACTTGTATTGACTCCCCAGTCTCTGTTGTCATTCCTCTTTAGATGGTTCCCTTATGTCTGTCATTTTGTTTGACTTTGTCGTAGAATTTATTTTAGCCCTTCCATCTTGGCTAAGTTGCCAGTGTGCTCTCAGCAATCTTCAAATATTTAGACATTTCACAATTATTTTTCTTTTGCCATCTTCTATTTAAAAAAAGCAAACTAACTCATTTTTGCATTTAATGTAAGTGTGGATTTATGGATTGCAATATGGTAATGCAGGGAAATGAAACGAGTGCACTCAAGGCACTGGGAGTCGAGATATTGTAACCCACATTTGGTTTTGATGAACTAGTTCCTAGTGCAGACCCCTGTGAAAATGCATACGGAGGTTTGTCTGTGTGCTCAGAGTGACAGTGGTCATCAGCTGTACAGCAGAATCCCTGAGGTAGGGCAAACCAGTTGGAATGTGTGTGGTGTAGCACTTCATTCCAGTGGCTACGATTCCTAGTATCTCTAATATCTTTTACTCTGTACTCTCTATACTGTGTCTAACGGGAAGAAATAGGACAAGCTTTCTTCCAGAGTCAGTTTCCCTGCTGTGTTTGCTCCATTCATGTCCGTGAAGCAATGGACAAGCCTTCTTCAAGCAAAACCAGAGTACTGAAGGAGGAATTGTCATTACTATGAAAAATAGGGTTGTAGACACATTATATGTTTTTTTTTTCCCCTGATCTCCTGTCAGTGTATGAGGTCCATATAGTGTGTTCTGGACTTGTTAGTTTAGTTAGCTGGCATTAGCTGACACCAGTGAGGTCTGGATGGAGTGATCTGTGAAATGGTGCTCCTTTTTTCTTTGTGACATCAGCTGTAAACCTATGCAACTGGCCAGAAAAGAAATTATTTATGTCACTGGGCTCCTAAAAATCCCAGTGTGATTGTACTCTTGGATGAGTGTGAGTAGTTGGTGCTGCAAGTGTTAAAGACTGTGGTTTGCATCTGTTCATCCTCTGTTTGAGTTGTAGCTGAGGCTGCTGCCTTGGCATGTCTCTAGTGTTGAATTGCAGCACACTGAATAATCTTGACTGAAGAATTTAAAAAATAGGAGGATTTTGCTGCACCATCATTGCAGGAGGGTTTGGGAACTAAGGATCAGTATGCCATTGGGCAGTCTGAGAGCATTGTGGTAAAGAGTATGGGCTGATGAATAAACTGCTGTTAAACAAGAAAGACTATGACTTGTCCATTAGCTATGGTTTGTGTGCCCATTCTCACAATTAACGTGATCTGCCTTTCTTATTTTACTTGGAATTTTACCAGTATGCTTCTGGTGAGTCGTATGTAATTACTCTTACCTGAGGATGCTAAAGGTAAGATAGTTGGACTATTTCAAGACCATGGTGTGAGACCGTTTTTAAACTGGAGGTATAAATGGAAGATGCTGCTGTGCTGGCTTTTGCATAGCACACATTCTGTTAATGCATAGTCTGCAAGAGTTATCGGTTCTTGGACACAGTCTGAGTTGCTTGCTCTTAATATCTGATTCAGATGTTTTAGTGGCAGTGAAATATTTTTTACTGTGGTTATTAGAGGTATTTGAAATACCAGTGATGTGACTTTAAAAGGGAAGTCAGGAAGTGCTTTCATAATATTTTCCTCAGGTTTGTGTTTTTCTGTAAAAAGTGTTTTAATTTACAGAATTACAATTTGGCTGGGAGGTACCTTTTTACAGTCTCCAAATTGAAGGACTACAGCCTGTGCTAGATCAGGTCGTGGCAGGATGCAGCTGAGTCTTGCAAATCTGTAGTTGGAGGTTCTGTAACCTGTTTTGGTTAATCTAGCAAATAACTTTGTTTAAGGAAAGAAATAAGTTGAACTAGGATGGTTGATGAGCCATTTGCAGGATTATAGGCAAGTGTTGTAGAAGTTAGTTGGCAATTGTACACAGTTTTGGTACTGAACTCTTTCAGATGAAACACAGAGACCTTCAAGGAAATTGATCTAAAGTAAGCTCTTGGTGGGCCTTTATGCTGATCAGGTGATTCATTCTGTTGCTGAGCAGGACCATAGCTCTTTATTGCAGCTCTGAGTTGCAAGAAGGTTGTAGTTCTGCAGTTTTCTGAATGCTGGTTCCTGCTGTAAGAAATTCTCACATGCTCTGCTTTGAGCCTGTCCTTTCATCCAGTTGAATGAAGTTTTGATGTGTCAGATGTCCTTAGCATTGCTTTTAGTTTGGGGGGGGGGAGAAGTCTCCAAGTTTTCTGGGAGAAATTAGCATGAAACTTGACTATTTTTAATGGTATATTGGTAAATGGTGGGTAGTTGGGAGGCTGCTTTGTAGATATAAGTAATAGCGTGATAAAAAAATTATTCTGTAGAAAAGTGGCATATATACAGTTTGTAAAACTAGAAGTCTGTCTGTCTTTGCAGGCTTCATTTAAAATTTTTGGAGTTCTGGTAACGTGTGCTATGCAGTGGTCCATACGACTTCCACTCTGTGGCGCAAAAGCAACATACACAGCTGTTGTTACTTTTAAACTGTACGTCTGTTTTAGAGACAGATAAAGGATTGTTTGATTGGAAATTGTCAAAATTGCATATATTTTTCACTTTGAGTTGCTTTGGTTATTTTCTTCTCCTCCTTATTTTGTTACTTTTGATGTCTTGAATTCTGTGTTTAATGTCACTTCTCTGTAGTGGCAGTATTTCATACTGGTGGTTTTCTTGTGTCTGTCTTGGCCTTTAAGTTGCTCAATTAAAAAGACAATTTATGGCAAACTCATTCACGATGAACATTTGGAAATAACCAGGGTAGGTGTTCATTTTGGGAGATGCTGGTTGATACAAAAACCAATATGCAGCATGCATCCTAGTAACAGGATTATTTATATCAGTATTAATTCACTATTTAACTTACGAAGCAACATAAAATTTTAATAGTGCCAGGGTGCTGTCGTCTTGAATCTTTGTGATATTCTTTTGGGAAAAACTGAAGAATAACTTGAAATTTGGTTTGAAAGGTTTTTAACAATTCCCTCTGCCACAAGCAGTGCTTTTTGTACCATCGTGTCATTTGCAATGATGTCACTTGGAGATTAAACTCTTCTGATATTCTATTGGTGGTGTTTTACCTGTTGCAAAGTATTTTGGTTTTGTTCATACTTAAATTGTGCTCTTTGGGGTTAGCAAACCTAAACGTCACAGTTTTCAGAAAATGCAACTTTGAATAAGTCCCATCATTAAATCAGTGTATAACTTTCCCAGAAACTGGAGAACTAAATGTAATAAAAAGTGAAACTATCGCATCTTGATTTGATGCCCACATTTGTCTGAAAGCTGACTTTTGTTGGTGAAGGAGCTGACAATTAAACACATTAAAGCTTAAATAAACCCAAAACCCATTAGAGTGAAAGGATGTGTTGTTGGAAGAACTAATTCTTGCAGCAAGGTGTATGCAGTATTAGGGTTGTCACTTTGTGGAATGTAAAAACTAACTTCTATTAATGATCATCTATCTCAATTCTGGGGCGTATACGTTATGCTCAGCATTTTGGACTGAAGTAGTGAGCTTGTTGAGCTCGTCTCTGAAATTAGCACTGAAATTGTCTTCCCATAGTGTTTTTCAGCGCAGAGATCTAACCTGGCTCATTAGAAAATCTGCAGAGATTGGCCAACTGTACTTGGTGCGCTTGAGAAAGCGTCCTCTATTGTCCCTGAAGCCATGTACAGTTTCTCCATGTAAGGCACAGTGCAGTTTGCTACAGGTGATCCTGTCCTGCTTTTTTGTGTTTTGGTTTGGTTTTCTAAATGTGTTAGTTGAAACTAGATGGTGCTTTGTCCATCATTGCATGTGGACTTTGTGAATCCCTCTAAGAGGATTGACAGCTTTTAGTTTTGCAAATGTGCTGGTGTTCAAACCGTTACTGAATTATTGTATGGCTCTTTTTGACTCCCCACTTCTTTCTGGTTATTGCTTTGAGAAGAAAAAAAAAAAGAAGAAAAGGAATGCTTGTATTGAACTGCTCCTTTCCACCTTTTGGACATTAGTCGTTCAGTCCTGCGTGTACGTGATTATTTCCGACTCCTGGCTGAAGCTGTTAATGCTCCTGTGGCTTCTTTGTTGACGCTGTCTAAGCACATGAAGCACTGACACTGTGAAGCTTCCAGTGTCCCCATCTCGACTTGCAGGGCAGCTCACTTTTGATACTGCTGGTTGATGGCTGTGTGATGCAGACCATTCCTGCGTGTACTGGCCTAGCAGCTCTTGGCAGCAAAAGCAGGCTCCGTCTGTCGCAGCGCGCTCTCATCACATGTGTGCACTGGTTATTGCTTTTCTCCCATCAGTCATCGAGGATCTTAAAACCATTACTCTGTGCGTGACTGTTATCTAATCTTGGGAAGCCTATTGATTGCTGCTCCGCTGTTGCAATCTTACCTAATTACGCGGCTTGTCTGCCAGTTTCACTTCTGTAAGATGCCCTCAGCGCTGACTTGATCATTTTATTACATTGTAGATATCTAGGAGGTGTCTACAAAAATTTGCAGAAATTTGGTGTTTCTTTGTGTTAGTACTATCTGAATAACTCCCTGTTTCAGGTGTGCTCTCTACCAGATATTTTTAAGTGGGCGGCCTATATGGTGGTGTATCATCTCAGTTATACTTCAGGTATAAGTTTGCAGGAGCTGAACTCTACTGCAGATTTCCACCAAAGAGAATGTTATTTTGTACGCTTTATTTGTTCCTCATTTCATGTTACAAGCCAAACTTACAGAACTTTATTCTTACTCCTTTATCTTTCAAGCAGTGTGGAAGGAACATGGACTGTTTTTATTGTCTGTGAAATCTCATCCTTTTCAGGTCTCAGCAGCCTGAAAATGCTGAAAGAAAATCTGTTGGTACGATTCGTAGTTCATATGTGTTATAACATGTGACTCAATTTAATGAATTCGTTGCCAGAATTGTCTGAGAATTATTCTTATATCACATAGTAGGTTACTTACTTACCGTGTACTTTTTTGGTGCTGTAAGAGTCATTTTATTTGTTGCCGACTTTCAGGCAATGAAATTTTTGTATCTACAGGTGGATTGCTGGAGTTGTTCTTTGCAAGCTTTCCCTAAATGAAAGGAATTCCTTAGATATTTTTCTCTGTTTCCATCCTTACTTGTGTCTCAGTATAGAAGTGTTTTAAAACCACGGATGTTCCCTGTAGTGCATCTCTGTTTCCTCTGCTTTGTTTCTTTGTCATAAACAGTTCGTAGGACCTGTTGAGGAATTGTTACAGTTGAGTATTATGAAACTGAACTGTCTGGGTGTTGTCTCCTGACACAGTATTATAATCAGCCAGAGCCTTGATGCCAGGAGATAATAATGCAATAATGGTTCTGCAGTCGGCCTAGGTTGGTGGCCTTGGGCGGTTGGATGCTTTTAGGCGTTTGCACTCTCAGTATCTGCCTGGAAGGACAGCAGAGGCTTGCCAAGCAGCTGGGAAGCTCTCCTACTTTAGCATGCTTGAATTTGTAGTAACAGAATTAATGTTCTTGCTCTTCTGTCATCTAATGAATAGCTTCTGATTTGGAGTTGTGCAGACCACTGCTTCACCTAAGGATTCTTTGTGCTCTGTAGATCCTTGATATTCTGGTAGCAGATAGTACAAACCTTGTGAGCTTGGCAGTTTTCTCAGGAGACTGGACATCCTTGTGGACATCCACTTCATTATGTATACTGCTTGTGGTAAAAGCTTGCTTCTACCTTATTGCACAAGCACACAGATCAAGATATCTGAGCAGTTTCTGTATGTGGTTAGGACTCATCTTTACCTTTCTTTCCTTGCCCTGAACTTTTCTGGGTTTGTGTGCCATAGATTTTGTGTAATAAAATGTCCTGCTGCTCAGCAACTGGGCTCCAAAGTCAAATACTGTAATGCCAGTCTTCTGTGTTACAGATTTCTCATAGGTTTCAAAATAGTTGTATTGGGCATAACTAGTATTTAATCGTGCTTCTCTGCTTTAATCAAGCTACATCTCAACACTTAAGAAATTAGTAAGTCTGGTTCTAAATTTCAGCCAGCTTGAGCTGGTAGTTCATTTAATACCTTAATTGCAAGGTGATAATTGAATAGGAGCTGTCTTCAGCTTCCTACATGTGGAAGCTGTATCATTAGACCTTCTGAAGTCTTGCTAAGAGCTGCCTCTACTGAAAGATGTATTGCAGCTTTAGCTATTACTTTAGTAAGAGAAGTATTGAGCATGTTTTTTGTTGTTGTTGTATTGGACTAGTACCTTCCCTGCTTGCACAGACCAGTGTTGGCCACATGCTTCAAGCACGAGGCAGTGGTGTGTGCCATGTTAGTTGGGGTCTCTGGTTATTTTTCAGCCTGCGGCTTTTTCTGCCTGTCCCAACCTAGTGGTGATCAGGATTGTAATTCTTCCCCTTTGTGCCCAGCTGTCCTCATTGCAGTGTCTTCTGTAAGCTGAACTGCCAGCATCACACAGGTCACAGCACTGTTGTGCTAGTGTGTAAGCCTTACTGTACAACAATGTGTAGTTGCAAACACACATTTGTAAAAAATGCACTTCTCGCACAAAATAAGCACTGTGGAGCCTTGAAAGGAACATCTGTAATGTACTCAAAACTGAGAACAGTGAAGGTAAGAAACTTCAGTGGTTAGAGCCGCCCTCCCAGCAGAACATTTGACACTTCAGTGGTGTAGCTTGGCATGTGGGCATGCCTCCAGCCTTTACTCTCCTAGGGGCTACCCTGTTGGTAAGGTGTCACCTAAATATAGTAAGCCCGTGTGGTGGGGGTATTTTTTTCTCCTGCAATGGGCTATTTTCAGTGCAAAGTAAGCAGGAAAGCTTTGTCTTCTACAAGGTCACTCCATCACAGGCTTTCAGATATTGCCAGTTGTTTAGCTTTCATATTGAAGGCCATGTAGAAACTGTGTGGCAAACCTTGAGATCAGTATTTCTGTTCTCTAATCTCTAATGGGGTGCATATCATTGATAAAAGATGTCTGGTTCTGTAGAGGTCATTCTGAAGTATCTACATAGGTTATATTTAGCATGTTTCTATCTGATTGGTGTCAAAATAAAGCTACTGTTACAAACTGCTTGCTTATTTATAAACACAGAGAATGCAAGCTTCCTGTAGAGTGGCAGCCTAGAATTTTGTTCTTAAAAAAACTGGGGGGAAGAAAGGTTTATAGGGAAGAAAAAAAAACAGAGTTGCAGTGTGTTTTTGATGGCTGGTTGCTGATGTTTTTGTTTTGCCAGCCAATGGCTTCATATAAAAGTAGGTTTGTGGTTGTCAAATGTAAATACAGTTAGATGCTGTAGAGAAGTAAGTTTTTCAATCACCAGGACTAATCATGGTCTGCAGGCAGCAGAAAGTGGCTTACAAAACAGTTGCAAAAGTGGTGGGCTGGCTCCTTCCTTGCACTTCCTGGGATGATATTCTGCTCCCCACCCTCCGTCTCCCCCCACAAAAAAAAAATAATTTAAAAATGCAGTATTCATGTCCAACCCATTTCTGTTTACTTATGAGTGAATACTTGCAACAGTGTACAAAGGGGCAGGTCCTTGAATCTGTTAACTGTTGATAGTCTTTCAGTGTATGTGTTTTGTTTTCTGTTTTTGTTTTAGAGAAGTCTTAGATGGCAAATTCATCTTATTTTGTGCCTCAAAATAACATTGAATAACTGGATAATCATACAATCTAAAACTATTAAGATTAACTGTAGCAACCCTGTGTTTTTTCATTCAGCAAAAGAGTAGCATTTTTAAATACAGAAGATGAATCTGTAGTGTTGAAAAGGGAAAATGTCAAATAATGTGTGTCTGTCCACTCTTGCGAAGAAATCTATCATTGACGTGATTATGAGTACTGTAGTATCTTTTCCATGCTCTTCAGCTCTTCCAGAAATCGCTTTCAGAAAGAGGCAGAATGGCCTTTGTACTCAATGATACTGCCTGGAGAAAAATTTAATCTTTCTGGGCTAACGGCTGCCTTTCTACAAGCCAGTGACTTCGAGGTTAATGTTTAAATATTTAAATAGATTTGGCATGTTGCCATGTAAGTGGAACAGAATGTGCTTAACCCTGAAACTCAAACAGTTCCCTGGGTAGCCAAAAAAATAAATTACTCAATAGTGCAGTGATCTGGTAAATGAAAAGATTATAGTTTAACGCTAATCCTGAACAGGGGTACCTTAAAGGAGGAATATCTGGCTGATATTTTCTGTTTAGTTGAGTGGAATTTTTACGGATGTTATTGGAACTTTTTACAGAAGTCCTTAGGCTAAATGGTATCACTCATCTGTGGGTCAAAGTCTAGTATAAGCAAGTTCTAGTGTAGGGTAGTAAAAATAGTCCTAAAGGACACTGATCTGCATGAAGGAATTTTCAACTTGTTGAAAACTGGGTAACTTGCTAGCGTCAGATGATTTTACTTTTAGTTCTCTTTCTTTGGGTTGGAACGTAAGGGTTAAGCAAAGGTTTGATGCGTGTAAAGCTCAAGCTTAGTTTGAGAGTCTTTGTACTTATGACTTGAAATGGAGGAAGTTAAAGAAGAAAGACAAGAGCAAGTGCACCTGGCATTCTTCACATCTCTAGGGCTCTCTACCTTAACCCAGAGGACTGGGTTGCCAGTGCCTGGAAGAGAGGTGGGAGCTTTGACCTTGAGACTGCATCTCTAGTCCAGTCAGATTCTGACCTTAAGCTTACCAAGAACTTTGCTAAAAGCATCCCACTCAGGGGAGCGTTTCCTGCCTCTTTTGCCAAGTGATGCAAACCCAGGTTTTCTGCCAAGTATCCCAAGGATTTTCTCATTTTCTTCACATTCTGCACTGGTGACTGCACGCTCTCTGTAGTTGAGAGAATGAAGCCGTGTTCAAGGCATGCTAAGGTAAGCTGGGCTGGACAGAGGAGACAATTTTATTTCCTTATCTTGCTTTCTTAGAAAAATCTCCTGTTCAAGTTAAACAAGTATGTGAATTTTTCAACATGAATTTTTCACATAGATGTGAAACTTCACACTGTAGAACTCTTAATGAAAATAATTGTAAATCCCATCACTCCAAGGCTATGAAAGAAGTATTTGATGTTGCAACAACTTACCAGACAAACTAGTATTTTGCTTAACTCTGATTAAGTTGTGTGGTATTTGAATTACAACGCAGAAGTGAAATTGTCTGGGCCAGTGTTAGGTATTTGCTTGAGCTCATGTTCGCATCCTAGAGAAAGGAATGGTGCTGCAAATGGCCAGCACAGATTCATACATCACATACTATGGTGTGATTTATGTGAACCGAAGGGCGGGTCCCCTCATAAATGGTTAGGAAGTCTGCACAGTACCAAAAAGCATCCTCCACATGAGTGCTACAACTCTAAAACTGGTGTGAACTACTTACTCTTCTACATCTTCTGTGTCAGTAGTTGGAGATAATTTTATCATAGTTTAATGTATTTGGTGATTTCCTTATAAATGAAAAAAAATTCTACTTAAATAACTGTTTCACGGGCCATTTCAGGAAGGGAGGACAGACAGACTGCTTTTGGTTGGCCAGCCTCTTCCTGCTGGTGGTTCAGAGGTAAAGGGAAGATCAAGCCAAAGAAAAGTTTACTTTTCAGTGCTTTATAGATGGGTAATAAAAGGAAAATCTGTGTTTCATTCAAGAAATAACATGAAATACCTCGGCTAGAAAACTTTTAGTAGGAGCTTTTAAGATGAAATTTTTGAATCTTACTTCTGAAGAAAAAGACTCTTTTCTACCCCTTGTGTGTTAAATTAGATGAAGGAGAACAATGTGTTCAAACTGTCAGCTCAGCTCTCAGAAGATTACAGTGATCTGTGCCTGGTGCTGCCATGTGTAGTCAGCTTGCTCCCACAGCACTCTTTAGCATCCTTAGTCTAGGAAAACTTTTCCTTAGGGAAAAGACTCTCGCAATCAAAAGTGTTAGGCAAGAAATTGTAAAAACCTTTTCAGGAAAGCACACGGATTGCAGATTCAGTCAGTTTACAAAATATGCATGGATGGATCAAACAGAAGATAAATTTGGATCCCTTCTGAAGGGGAGGGGAGAAAGAGGGCAGGTGGTTGGTGATCACTTTTTTTACAGGGAGATATTTGGCCTGTATTTAAATAAGTGAAAGTATGTTAATCTCCATGAGAGAGAATGTTATGGGCAAAATGGGGAGTAATGAAACAGAAACATCAGTCCAGAGTTCATTATTGACTAACCTTAAAGAGTGGCTTTTAAGAAATCCTTAAAGTTGTGATCAAGCCATTACAAGTTCAACTAGGGACCAAGGAAAGGCAGGTAATGATGAGATGAGGCAGGCTTGGCACAGCAGGGGAGGAAGGGCCCGTGTGTGCCAGCTTCAGCTGGTGCTGCTTTTATTTTGGGGGTGGTGTTAGCACATGGTTGTTAGATGGCTGTGGTTAACATATCCTGCCTTGTCCTTGGTGCCAGCTGAACAGCAGGAGGGTTCACTACCCAGTCATTCTGAATGCAGAAATCCTGTGGTGCTGAGGGGAGGTTCTTCAGGCTGTGTCCTCCCAGTCAATAGATATACTTGTTGCTTTAGTTCCTTCTGATCTCTGCGTGTTTGTGTGTTGTTTTTGTTTTTCTCTGAGAGACCACAGAATCATGGAATGGCCTGGGTTGGAAGGCACCTTAAAGGTCATCCAGTTCCACCCCCCCTGGCATGAGCAGTGATATGTTCCATTAGACCAGGTTGCTCAAAGACCCATCCAACCTGGCCTTAAACGCTTCTGGGGATGGGGCATCCACAGCATCTCTGTTCAACCTCTTCCAGTGCATCACCACCCTCACAGTAAATAATTTCTTGCTCATATCTAATCTAAACCTATTCTCAGTTTGTAACCATTCCTCCTTGTCCTGTCACTACATGTTCTTGTAAGTAGTTTCCATCTTTCTGGTAGGCTTCCTTCAGGTAACAGAAAGCTCTAATTAGGTCACCCTGAAGCCTTTTCTTTTCCAGGCTGAATAATCCCAATTCTCTTAGCCTTGATGATTATAGCCTGCAGATAGCTATTCCTATTCTGCAGGTGGTCAGCTCTCTACTTTTCTGTTAAGTTTCTGGTGTGGTGTTTTTCTGATGGTAAGTGCAATGAACCGGTAGTCAGTATTTGAGGCCGTGAGATGGAATCTCAGTGACAAACTGTGTAGTGCCAGAGTCTTGGCTCTTGCAGTATCGTATTCTTCCACTGGTAACTCCATGGAGCTGTAGTATGCTTGTGTTAGATGGAGTTCAAAGCCTATTGCCATCCACTTAGATTTTGCAAGGCAGAAAGAAACGTGGATTTGCCAAATTAGTTTGACACCTTGAAGAACTTAAGTGCTACAAAGCTCATTGATACAGAGAAGCTGTCATCCAAGAACATGCGATAGCTGAAAGAGTTGTTTCCTCTTCAGAGAGCAGTCATTTTATTCGTTTAGTCTCTATTGCTAAAAGGATGTCTTAGTAGCATAACAGTTGTCACATATTTCGCTGTAGGCAAAAGAGTGAATTGATGCTCTGTGCCTTCTTCCATCATGGTACATTGTCAGTTCTCACTTATAATTAAAGATAACTGCATCATTGCTTGTAATACTTCTGTATCACCAACTGGATGCACATTATGCACTGGATACCTTAGATTCATAACTTTTTTTCTGAAATATTGGAGGGTTTTTTTTAAAAAAAGGTGTTTAATTTTGTGATCTTTTAAGAGATTTCAGTTTGCTTCATTTGTTATAGTTTGAAAACCCAGTCATTGAACTGAATAAATTAAATGAATGCAGAGAAAGTTCTCCCTCAAAAAGAGAAATTATTCTAAAATGTTTAACTCTTCAGCTCTAAATTTGTGTACCCAAAGGTAGTGGTTTGTCTGTGTTTAAAACAGTGTCAGTGAGCACATACCACTCAAATGGCTTAATTTAAATTATGAATATATTACAGTGTAGTTTAATATAACTATGATAATTTCATGTTTAAATTGACTTTGTTAAAATGTACTTGTTTGTATTTATTACAACTCTTTTATACCCTTAGGAAAGAAATCTTTGCAGAGGGTGAAAGTAACTTTAACACTGTTTCACGTAACTAATGTATTCTAGTTTTCCTTTTTTTTTTTTCCACTTTTCCTGCAGTGCTGAATTAATTTAGAGGCTTAGAGTAAATATGTTTAGGAGCAAGTTATACACTTCCAGGTTAATTCTATGATGTGGTTAAATTAATTGAGTAAAAGAAAGTCTTCAGTTTTTTGGAAGCACCATATTCATCTTGACTTGCCTGTAGCAGACAGGAGTTAAGACACTGCAGTTTATGTCACTTTAACAAGGTGAGGGAGAACTGTAAGTTCCATAGGGCAAAAGTGAATAATTATTTGACGTGTTGTAATATGACTTTTCCAAACAACTGTTCTTTTCTCAGGCTGTCTGAAGGTAGGCTAAGATTGCATTTATCCAAGCTGCTCTGGAGACTTTTCTGTATGAAATTCTCTTCCAGGGAACTGTATGTTGTAATTTGTGATGCAGGGGGGAAAGACAGTGATAGTGGGGGAAACACCTGCTTGTTTGTGTGTTTCTCTGTGACCTGGAGCACAGGGTCAGTGTTTTGCCATCGCAGCACCTGTATGCTCTGAGCACCCAGCACCTTGCGGAGCCTTGTGCAGACGGCACTAATGGTACTGGGCTGTAGGAACTCCTGGGCGCAGCAATTGCTCTGAAGTAACTCTGTAGCCTGACTGTATTGAGTTTTGGTAGCCCACAGCTTTATGAAAACGGTGGTTTGTGGTTTTAAAGTCTTTTGAGTTCCTCAGTTGCAAAAAGTGAGTTGAGTTAGTCCATCCTCCTCTTACTTCAGACCTGGCCAGGCAAAGGTGTGCTTACTTTGTTAACTAAAGGTTTTGTCCCTCACTGTGAACATGATCTGAAGTGTTACAGGAAAGACCTCTCTGCAAATATCATGTCAAATTTGTGAAGTCTTTGTCAAACCTGCTCTCTGGATGTGTTGGTAGCATGCAGGGAGCTTTTGATACAGTGCTGGCAGTGTCTAAGGAAAATTCCTCAGCCTGAGTCTTTTATTGCTGCATGGCTGAACTGATCTTTGAAAGTTGAAATCTCATGAGAGGACTTTCAGTAGTCTGGCTTCTACAGTTTTGTTTTGTTTTGGTTTTTCTTCTTCCCTCGCTCTCACTGATCACTTGTGCTCTGCTATATGCCACTGAGGAGAGCTTTTGATGGCTAATCTAACTCAGCCTCGACTGCGTCTTTTGAAAAGATTGTGCTTTGACTATCGTAAGTAGTTTGTGGGGTATGTTTCTTTCCACTGTGCCCTAGTGTAAGTTGCTGTTATACACCAAATAACTTTCCAGATTTATTACTTGAAGTTGTCTGTTCCATAAACATAGAAACATGCTTTTTATATGTGACGCTTACAGTTTATTTTTACTGCTTAGAGGTTGAAAAGATTATTACCATTTTCTGAAGCTGTTTGCTTAAAAGTGGTTCAAAGTAAATCTTCTAGTTGTAAAAATTACATAGAAGGTGGTAATATTTGTGAGTGAGGTTTAGTGGCTTGTATTGAATGATAAGCATGTACTGTCATTGATGTCGTGTTCCCTGGTGTTTTAAATTGTACTGCTAAAACAGAAGTGTTAGTGGCTTCCACAATTAAGGCTAAAAACAGGCCAGGCTGGGAGAAAAATGCCAAAAAACCCTTCAAGTAGTTTCCATATGTTGCTGACACATTGTTTCCTGGAAGGCTGGTTTATGTGTTGGCAAAACTAGTATAATATGCCATTTTCTATTAGAAGTTTAGAAAGAACAGTCGAGTTCCAGTTCTTAAAATGGAGAGTTGGGGATGATAAAGGGCCTCTACTTAGTGAGTTTTTTGTTATTCTCAGTATTTGAAGTGATCTTTGATCGTTGCATGCTTAGGTATTGCTTTTCTGTCTGTCTGATCTTTTCTGATCCTGCTATCTTTAGCTAAGCTAAAGTACTGAAACAGGATCTGCCAGTATTTGATTTCTAAATTTAAAGGAAATATCAATCAAACTTTTTAAGGTGATAAAGGAAATGTAATTTGTTTCTCTTTATGGAGGGGAGAAAGACCTAAAACTAGAATGGGAAAAAAAGAGGAAATTACTATTGCAAAATGTATTCCAGCCAACACAGTTACTGACTTGAATGTATTATTGAATTGTAATAAACACTCTGTAGTCAGGACTAACTTAACCTACAAACAAGCACAGTCCCGTGCTCAAGCACAGAGTTCAACATCAGGCAAGCAAATCAGTGACTGTGTAAAAATTCATAGTTTGAGTGGTAGTGGGCTGGCTGCCTCTTGCTGCCTCAATCCTTTGGTGATTCAGGGGTTTTGTGAAGGAAGCAGGTAGCCACAGCTTCACCTTAGCTAGGCTGACCACTCTGATTGTTTCTTCCTTCTTAAGGAAGAAAGGTAAAAAACCCCAACTCTGCAGGAAGAAAAGCTGGATTCAGCAGTTTGCATATGGGTCTCTGTTAGATAAAAGTAGTAATTATTTCTAAAGAAATCCCGGAAGTAGCTTTTGAAAGATTGTAGTGCAGTGATAAAATCTTAAATTTACTATTCTCTTTTTTAGGTTATTTAACAACCTTTTAAGGATAGTACCTATTTTCAGCATTCTCCCCTTCTAACTCTGAAATGGTAGAGGAGGAGTTAGTTTTGTGCCTGCATTTCTATATCTCACATCTTCACCTGTGGCTTTCTGTTGTCATCGAGTAGGACTGGTAGCAACATGTTTTTCCAAAAAGCTAAAGATTTTTCTTAAGAAAATGTCTTTATCTTATTGATGCTGAAAGGTGAAGAATGCATGCAAGAAAGTGTGTGCATGTGAGCAATAGTGTCTTAAACACTTTAACACTCGAAGTGGAAGCTGGTGCTCAGTATCAGGTGTCCTTCACAGCCAGGCAGATTTCGCCTGTAGCATAGTGGGCTAACATCTCCAGCCAAAAGGTCTGGAAAAGTGCATTAAGCTGAATCTGCTTAAATGTTTAACAAAACCACTATGGACTCTGACCTGTACCCCTTTCTGTGTGTAAGCACAGATATGTTTTTCAAACTGAAAAGGGGAAACCATAGTCACAGTTCACTAACGTGCTTTTCGTTTCTCTCCAAAACTGACCATTTCCTCAGCAGATGGAGTGAAGGGAGTGCAGGCTATGGAGACAGTGGTGGGTCCACAAACTTTGTTTCCCCTACTATGATCTGAGGGAGTGTGGGATCTGAGGTGATTGCATCGTACCAATTGTTGGTCAGAATTGTATGATTCTTGTACATCTTGTCCTGTTCCTGGTCACTCTTCTGTAGATGCGGCTGTCTGTGACAACTCATTAATGTGCTTGTAAAGCAGATGGGCCCACCTGTCTTGCAAGTGAGGCCTCCTGACTTCCAGCTTTCAACTTGACTCTGATTTACCCATGAGGCTTTAGTTAGTAAAAGCAGGTGATTTGTATTTGCGACACTACAGTGGCTGAATTTGTTCTGTGTAAGAAATACCACGTTGCCACTAAAGCACTTAACCAGTACCTGAAGGTCTGTAAGTACCTTCTGTCAGAAGCAGCTAGTGACTGGTATTTCTCTGTATATATTCTTTCTAAATAAGCATGACAGTACTGGCATCTTGTTTCTTTCTGAATATGGTAGGTTATTAAGCAAAAAGTGTTCTTGGGACTCTCACTCGCCTCTAACTCTTCCCTCCCCAAGTCAGTAGTCTAAAAGCCAGCTTTGCCATTCTGCTCTGAGTGTAGACTTTCATTCAGACACACTTTTCCAGAAGAGACCTTTATTTTTCTTCTTACGTTGACTAGAACTTTTGGTTTTTTCCCCAAGAACATAGAGTGTGTGAACTTGTTGGGGTTTATTCTAATTGTGGGGAAGATATAGCAGCCTGCAGTCAGGACAGTCTGGTATTGGGGTGTCCCATCGCCCTGATGATACTCTTCGTAGTTGTTACTGTTCAAGTGAGAGTGCAGTTGCGCTTGCTGCAGCTGCATCTGCTTGGTTGTTAAATCTGCTTAGGTGGTTCTTCTTGTATTGGAGAAGCTGTCAGCTTTCCTGGACCTCAGCTGGCTCTGTGCATCTTGGCAAAGAGGTGGGATGTCATGCCAGAGCTGTCAAACTCTTGTAGCTCATGTAATACGAGAGACGTGAAACTTGGCAGCCTCAATTTGAAAGAAGTCTGTTGGTGAGACCACAGGAATGTTCTCTAAGTTGATACTTGGTTTGCCCTTCCATAGTTAATATTTTGAATGTGTTGACCTTCTAGGTACATGCAATATGGATCTACCCAGGCCATGGGGTGAGTGTAGGCAAATGCGGACTTCTGCTCATGCTTCTGGTGCTGTAATTTCAGTTGGTAGAGCCTGACTTTGGCTTTGTTATTATATAGTTTGATTTAGAATAGAATCAATTCATCTGTGGTTGGTTTGGGATCCAAATTATTCACTGATCTAACTGTTGATTTACATACATATTTGATGTTGAAAACTTAACAAGGATCTTAATAAACATATTTTGTGTTATTTAAAGGGTAAGTATTTAATAGTTAAATGCTAGAATTGTATTTTGTCCTTGTAGACTATAAAGGAGTTACACTTTATATCAAAGAGTGAGGTAGAGATAGGCATCAGATTAATCAAGTAAACCTAACTGCAGGCTCCCGTGTGTTATTGCACTAAATCGGTAGTTGTGATAAGACTTGTGATTGTTTTGTCAAATAGCTTTTAAAATGTATTTTTCCATTGTGTGGTCATATAAGCAAACATACAGGGACTGACATATAAATAAACCTGAATACTGAGGTTTATTCCATTTTATTTCTGCATGTGGAATCTAATGCTGAACAGGCTTGTTGACGTAAGCACAATGTAATAGTGATGTTTCTTGTGTTTAGTCCATTCTATGCAAAATAACTGAACCATGTGATAGGATGAAGATCTAAAAATTGGTTGCTAAGCTGGTGCACAGAACTGGACAGGAGAAGGCACTGATGGTACCAGTGTTCTTGTGTTAGTAAAGATCACTGCTTAAACCAAAGCATGCTCTCTAGCTTGTTGGTATGTGAATGCCAGTTTGTTCTCTATGTGTAAGGCTCTTTGCTCTTTCGGTGGAGTCTGTGGGAATCTCTCAAGTATATTGGATATAGAAAGCATTCTCATAGAGTTTCCAGCCTCTCTGCTGTAGCATGGGATTGGTTTGCATTTGGTTTGTGTTACCACCTGCTATGTGGAATCGTAGTTTCTTTGTAGTACATGGAATTGCAGGTTTGTATACCTGAATAATTTCTAGGAATGAATGTAGCTTGTCCACAGCACTTAAATTTGTTAGTAGCCAACTTTTTATTTGAACTGTGGATGGGAAAAATTGAAAACTCCAAATTCTCAATCTTATTATGCAAACTTGGAATTCAGGGACACGGTAGGGAGAAACACACACCAGTTTTAGTGCGACTACTAAGACAGAGGCAGGTGGTAAAATGGTAGGACTTAAAACATTTAGGAACTGGAAATTTAAGTAGGCAGTTTTTCTTGCTTCTGCCTTGGGTGGGAAGAGGAAGGTTTTATGAAACAGTTCAGGAGACTTTAGTACAGTTTAATATTATGAAAACAGTTGCTTTTGCTACCTTTCACACCTGCCATTCTCTGTATTGCAATGATTTGTGAAGAAAATTAGTCAAAGGACTCAGCCTAACAATTTCTTCTGTTGAGGGCTTGATTTTCTTACACACAACTTGATTTTTAAACCGATATGTAAGCCTAGGTAGAGGTGATTTACCTTCATGGGATCATTTAAGAATACACATTTTTCTCCTTTCTGATTTTAAAAAATTATCGGATTTTTCTTAAAAACCCTTATCAGTGATCAGAAATGAAGTACTCAGGGCACCAGTCGGTCTGTCATATGCGAGATCAGAAGAGCAGGACTAACTTGGCACTTGCCCACAGATTGAACCTCGGCATCCTGCATGACAATCGTTCCAGTTCCTGGGTACTGTCCTCCCTTCTAAATTCTGGAATGCCTACTTTTGACTAGGAACTTCCTTGTAGCTGGAAGAAATTCAGCCCAAGGAAGCTTACTGTCACCACAGTATTCCTAGAACTGTTTTGCAGGCTACTGTTCCTTGTTGCTTCATTCAGCAAATGTTTGAACAATTTTAAGTCTAACCACCAAATACTGCTTTGCGATCCTGAAGGCTTTGCTGTAGCTGGACTTTCCAGAGGATGGAAGTAAGTGGTTTCCAGGTGCCAATCCCTTCCACCCCCGCTTCTTGTGAGGCAGTTTTCTCTGGAGAAAGTTCCTAATGCAGCATTAATTGCTTGTAGTTGGCATCTGTGAGCAGTATACCGAAATGGCTTGTGAAAACACCTCTGATATGTTTAACGTGGCTCAGAGAGAGCAGAACTCCAGTGGTGGATTTGAAGGGAAAACATCAGGGTAGAACAGGAACATCCCCCAACACCTAATGAAGGAGAGAGAAAGCATTCTTAAATAGTCTCTAAAATTAGAGAAACAGAAATGAGAGATCTGGTGGATCTTGTGGATTCTCTTGGATGTTCTGCTCAGCTCAACTTTTTTTTCCTCGGCTTTTGGTAGTTAGGGCTATGTGTTTTCCTAGGAGAAGGGACTCAATGACTTTTCCCCCTATTTATTTTCCAAGATTACTCAGCACTGGGTGTGTGTTGTGGTTTGGGTTTTTTTTATTTTGCTGGGTTTTCTTTTTCCTCCTGCACCTGCATAGGCAACCCTTCTCTATTCAAGCTGCTCCAGCATTCTGGGATATCATTTACCAGAGAAGTTGTATCAACAAGCTGTGCATGCAGAGTCCTGATTGAGCAGGACATGAGGATCCTTGTTTGTGCAGTGTGAATTGGTGGATTTCTAGATGGAAATTTAGAAACTGCAGCATTGTTGACAAGCTTTGTTGAACTTGCTGCTGGCAGAGGAAGTAATTCTGTCATGCAAACTTAAACAAACTGAGATTGCTTTCAAAAGGAAGTTGGTTACCCTTCCCAGGGCAGTATTTGGTTGTGCAAGTTTAATTAACTTTTACTAGGTACCTGAGCATTAGTTTTTTGTTTATCTTTTTCCAACAGTGTTTCTTCCTCATTCCTTAACACCCGCCACCTATGCAATGTGCAGCCCAAATACATGGCCGCGTGCGAGAATTGTTTTCCTGCTTCTTTAAGCTGAAATGCAGGAGTTTCTTACCTGTGTTCCAAATGAATGTCAGCTGTATGAAGTTACTCAAGTATGCTTCTTTGTGTTAGCCTTGTGTAGGAGCTTTCCACCTGCACTGCAGAGTGGTGAAATACTTGCCTTATCAAAGTATTTCTGACTTGCCTTTGATATGGATGGTAGTTCCATAGATTTCTGTACTGTTAAGTGACAGTTTGACCCAGAAGCTGCCATTTGGTGCCGATACTTAGCAGAACTAAATAATAAAGGTCTGTGACCAATGTAAATCCAAGAAGTAATATTCTGTCTCAGTTAATGACAGATATGTATTATGTCCTTGGATGAACAGCCTGAAAAGCACAGCTTGTACACAGTGATGCTTTAAACCCTGGTGCTCTCTACAGTTTTGAGCCAGGGAAGCTTTGAGTTTTGACTATAAGAATATAACGGTATCATTTAAATAGAATCTTTGCCTGTCCCTTTGCAGAATCTATAGAAGTTGCAGTAATTTTTTTCCTCTTAAGACTTTTTTTAGATAGTACTGATGAGAAACTCCTTTATTTGTGTTCTCCCAGTTATTTACTGCTGCAGATTTGCATGTCTTAAATGCATTTTAGCCCAATAAATGGTATTGTGTAGGTTGCTGCTAAGAAGACTGGATGTCTGGTTGTAGAATGACTGCTTAAAAGTGTACCCGATCAGAGTGATGACCTCTAAATCATCATGCTGTTGTTACTGCCTGTATGCAATTCTACTCCATCAGACTTATAAAGCCAGTGAAGGCAAAGCCAAAAGGGTTAAATGTGAGGTGAGCTGTATTGCAGACTGGGTAGTTTATACATGGCAGCAAGTCCTGAAGACTGCAGAGGACCAATCCATGGACATAAGTGAACTGCCTGACTGGGGGTGCTGTATGATATAAGTTAATGTGTGATCAGTCCTTGCAAAAAAGACAAAGCTGAAAAAAAACAGCCAGAGGAAGAGAGAGGCAGTTTCTCCTGTTAATCACGAGGCCCTATTAGGTTGTCAGTTATTCAAGGGTTATGATCTAGTTTATTATAAAACCAGAGGGTTGCTTTTTCGCTTGGTAGCACAGAGGCAGTGCCAGAGCATGCAGTGTTCTCTAGATGTGCATATCTCATGTAATGGAAGTCTTTACAGAAGCTGAAACTCACTGGGGAACATCAAGTATGAATGTGGTACTAAGTGTGTAACACTTCTGTCACTGCCTGTGGCATTTATTTTAATCAGTCTTGAGTTGAAATCAAGCCTAATGTTCCCATATTACATATAACTGTAGTTCCAGGGTGTCTGCAATGATATGATGATGTATGTACACTTTACTCTTGTGGGAAGTTGTCAGGTCAGCTATAAGTTGAATGGGGAGAACTTTCTGAGGAGTTTACATTTAAAGGTATAACATCCTTCAGCTCTGTGAATAAAGTTTTGGAAGAGGCTTGGCTATACTGTAAAACAACATGTAGTATATAACAAGCACCGTTTGGATTTTATGCTTTTTTATTTTAAGCAAATTGATTAAAGGAAAAATACTAAAAAATGGATTTGTATCGCTTGAGTTTTAAGGAAGAAATTTATAATTCTTTGCTAGACTACAGCATTTTTGTGGGATGGACTGACAGGATGATTTCTGTACAGGAGCTCTGAGTCCTGCTGTTGCCTCGCAGATGCAGAACCCCCTTTTCCAGGAGTGCCGCCGCTCAAGGCTCAAATGGAGTCCCATCCCAAGGGCCAAGGAGAAACTGCAGGGCATGACCAGCAGCCTGCATGTCTTGATCTCTCTCAGGGGATCCTTTGGGTAACCTTGCCCTGGCGTCCTTTCAAGCAACATGTGCCTAGCTTGCCCTTCTCTCCAGTCCTTCACCCTCAAGGTCCTGGTGGAATTTCAGGCCTTGTGGGTCTGCAAGCAGCCTGTCGTCAGCTGTGTCAAGCCGCACGGTGAGCTCTTGCTTTCCAGAGAGCAGCTGACTGCAGCCTGCTACCCAATTGTGTTGCATAAATCAAACTGTTGCTTTTTTTCTTTTTTTTTTAACCAGCTCTGCAAAACTGCCGCAGCATATTTCTTGCCACTTGTCTGTTGCAGAGGTGCAATGCTATGTTTAGCTTTGCGGAGCTGGTCCCTCTTGGATTTGGAGGCTGTTGTTTTCTGGGTCCAAAGGGAAACAACCAAAAAATGTAGAAAGAATACAACTCTTGTATCAGGACTGATCTCACTATGAGAAACAGTTTCCTTTGTAGTAAAAATAACAAGATTTTCTTTTGAATGTAAACCAAATGTATTTTATTTGGGTTATTTTTGCCTGAGACTACAACATTTGAAACAATGGTTACGAATTGCCCCCTTGCTCCAGATCCCAGCTGTGCAACACTGCAGGTGAAATACTGGCAAAACATGGATTTAAACTACTATCCAGCAATACTTGCTGAAAATCTTCAACAACCATTATGCCTTTAGGACTTCTAATCACTGGGTTGGGGCTGCTTCCTATTTGGCTACCAAAATATTATTTCCTGTAACCAGTTTATTGCAGTTTTGTTAGATTTTTTTTTCACTATATAGAATGAGTAGCCTAAGTAACCTACTTTTTAAGCTTAAAAGCACTGTTCTTTAATTGGCAAATGCAGCCTCTTCAGAATTAAATTCTGCTGTGATGATGTTGCTGTGCAAAAGTGCAGTCCTAACTCAGTCCTAGAACTTCTTGTAGTGTCTGTGGAAACTGTTCTTGGGTGGCCGTAGTCTTTACTGAATAAATGCCCACTTCTGCACAGCAAACAACTTTTGAGTCTGCAAAAACTGCAGGCTGGTTAAATTTCTGACTTGGTTAATGTGAGAAATCCTAAGCATATTGATTAATTCTTCAATTTCTACTGCAAAGCAATATCGTGGCAAAGATGCTGTTCTTTCAGTCATAAGTTACCATTTTGGTCTGCTTTTTCATATAAATTAATCAAGTTATAGATTCATTGCACAGAATGTTCCACTAGAACTAAATAATACTGCTGTACTTACAGTATCTTGCTTCACTACAGGTTATGTTGAGAGTACTCCAAATGCTCTGTAAACTGGTTCATATCATATGTCTGTGTTAAATATAGCCAAATTCTGAAAGGCTTCTCAGTTGTAGGTGAAGATCTGAAGGACATGCAGTGCATGGGAGCAGAGGAGTCTTTCTGTGTCCTTAACTGTCTGATTCCATTGATACAGTCCATACTAGAATACTGCTAATGTCAGCTTCAAGTTGTACAACACTCACACTAGAGCTGTGGGCACAGATGCTTCGTGAAAAGTTCAGGAACATGAAAAGTTTTAGGTTAGCACCTAACCTTAAGAACTCCCAGTGTATGCTGCCTGGCACATTGTGGTAGTGGTTAAAGCCATTTCTACTCTGACCTGTGTGACCAAGTTGTGGCTCATTCTTAGGAAACAGCAGCCTTTTTTTTTTTTCCCCCAAGGTTACAGCTGGCATTTTAGCCACCACACTTGCAATGTGGTGCTGCTTCTGCAGAGTATTTCTGCCTCTTGTACTTGCTATTTTGTGAAAGCTTTGTACTTGTAAGTCAAGAGGTGATTAGCAGCAGGCAGTCTTCACTTAAATATTATTTATTAAATAATCAAGATATTTAAAAGCCAAATTTAAAAAAACACACCAAAAAAAAAGAAGAACCACCATAAAGACACCAGCAAAAACACTTTGCCATTTGTCTTGAGAATCCAAGGTGTAATGACTATTCTGCATTGCTTCCCTGTGTACTTGCTTCTCTACTAGATTTGACTTAGCTAGGATGAGAAGAACATGGGGCAAATTAAGAGGATTGACAGCTCTGTAAAAGAAGAGAAACATATAATGCAGAGTAGAAAGGTTGGTGGGAGGACTGACCTGTTAGTTTGGAACAGCTTCTATTTAGACCATTTGAAGTTGGTTTAAAGGAAAATGGGCAGCAAGGGTGCTGATGGCTGAAATTTCATCAAAGAATGAAAAATTATGATCAAGAACATATGATGAGAGGCATCAGGAAAATTGCCGGATATCTGAAGACTAGCTTGAAACTCAAGGGCACTCTTGAAGAGCACAAACATTTGGTCTATGTGAGCACATAGACAGACCTAACAGGAGTTCACAAAGTATTTTTGTTCTTCATAATACATTACTGCCTTTCTTCCTATATTGATAATATTTCAGTCTTAGAGGGAAAATTTCTGTGAATAATCCTGGCCCACTTTTTCATAGCTTCAAGATACCAAAAGGTATGAATGTACCTTTTAATGGTAGCAGTGGACAAAACCAGTTTAGCAGAATTCCAGGAAACAGAGAAAGTGATCTGATTTGTAATCCATATCTAGTCAAATAACTTGAACACTGGTGAGAATTGTTGAACAGTGAGCTCTGACAGTGTCAGGCTTGTTTGTGCTTACCTATTCAATCAAGTCTTTCAAAAAGAAGGACCTGAACCTTTACCTTCCAAGGAAGTGCCATAATAAATGTACTGTTTGTTTTTTCAAGTTCCAACTCCTTACTTTCATTTTGACCTGAAAGTTTATCCTTCCTTGTACAATAACATATGCTTTTGCTAAATAATTTAGTTGTGATAAGATAGCAAAAAAAAAAAANGTTAAAAAAATTTAGTTTTAAAAAAAAAAAAAAAAAAAAAAAAAAAAAATCCCCAAAGTCTCTTTCTGAAAAGGTAATGTCTAATTTACCACTAAGAAAGAACTTAATGGCATTCTTGCAAGTTCCTAAAGGGGAACAGGCTGAGTATTGATCTCATGGAAAACCATGCACAGGCTTTGTTTATGATGGCAATGGATAAAGAAGTTATAACTAAGTATATAATTGACCATGTGTGCAGTTGTGTACTGCACCATGCTTTGAAAACCTTGTGAGTAGTCTGACACTTTTAGCAATGAATGCTGTCTTAGTGAAGCTACAAATGAGAGTCCGATTAAGTTATGAGAGTGTGCGGGACTATTCAAGCAAGGGGCTTATTCCTTTTCTCATCTGCACATTCAAATAGGTAGGTTTGGTTTTGTTTGATTATGCACTTAATCTCACACAATAAAGTACACTTGCTTATTTGCAGTGTGTTAATATCTGGTGTTTGTCACTGGCTGGTGTGTGCTTAGCTGTGTTACTTACGTGAGTTTCATCCTGGCAGTTGCTGTAAAAGAGAGTTGGGGGGGAAAGACATAGGCATTTGCAGAACATTCTGGTCTAGGAGGTTGCATGTACCTCCAAATCCCCCAAAATGCTGGATGTCATTTCTAGATAATGTTGTTAAGTATCTTGGTTATCTAAGTAAAAGATGGGCTTTATTTACTTCTTTAAAAAAATCACTGGACCAGTCTTCCACTTCTGAATACAGAGTTCTCCTAAAACTTACCTTACAATAAAATTCAAAAGTTGTCAATTATTAAAGGAAGAACTGTGTTATCAAGACACTCTATAAATCCATTGGAGTATCTCTGTGTGTTATGTGCTTGCAAATAGTCTGAAATTGAAGATGGAGAGAACAGCATAATATCCTTAAAGAAAGGACAACAAGGATGGCCAGAGTTTATAAGTAATTTAAATCACAGAATCACACAGAATATTCTGAGCTGGAAGGGACCCACAAGGATCATCAAGTCCAGCTCTTAAGTGAATGGCCCATATGAGGATCAAAATCACAACCTTGGCGTAATTATAGCACCATGCTCTAACCAACTAGATAAGGACTTTTCATCTTAGGAAAGCAATGACTACGGGCAAGGAAAAGAAGGCTCTAAAAGCCTTTGAAACTTTCCATTGACCCAACACTCTGAGGAATGAATCCCTGGAGGCTGTGAGTTTGGAGAAAGCTCTAGCACTGCTGTCTCAAGCAACTGTTTACTCACTACTAGGACAAACTGCAAGGGTCAATGTACTTCTTAGGATCAGCTGTCGAGTTTTGGGGTAGTCTGATGGTAGTCTCATGGTTTGAACATCTTATAGGACTCAACACCTCTTGCACAACTTTGGGATGTCTGACTTCTGCGGTGGAACTGCTATTCTACTTTACTTCTTCTGTATCTTAGAGCCAAGATGTAGCTGATTAAAATTCATGCTCCTCGTTTACTATAACTTTTATGTTATGCTGCTGCTTCAGTCTTGAAACAGGCTAGCAAATAGCCCAGTAAAAGGCAAAACCTGATGGTTTATGCCTTTGGAAGTGATAGCATTCCTTCAGTCAAAAATGCCTGCATGGTTGCTTGCAAACATAACTTGCACATTATTCCTGCTTACTGTATCAAGTGTCTAACGTGGTTTCTGAGTCCTAAAATGTCTTTGACTAAAGCATACAGATATTGTTTAGCTACCCTGTGGGGTGGGTTTGTTTTTGGTTTGGTAGTTTGTTGGTGTTTTTTGTTCTTTTATAAATACCTTCACAGTACGCTCACTGTTGATACTGTGTATTCTGAAGCAACCAATGCCATGAGCATATGAGAACTTAGTGTAATTGACTTTTAGGTGTAGATTGTACTTGTAATGTTATAAATGTTTGTGTGAAGTTGTTATAGGAGCTTAACTTACCCTCTCTGTAATAGTTTGAATTAGCTTGGCAATAGGCTAGTTTACATTAGAATGTGACATTACTGAGACGGCGCAGAGAGCTCGGAAATTTGCAATTCTGTGTAAATGCAGCATTATGTGAACCATTGTGTGTTTTCCTAGTGCTTTCTTATGGAGCATATTCGAGCAACACTGAGCAGCATGTGGGGAGGGATGCCTGATTGCTGTAGACTCCCTCCTGGATGATGCCATCTCTGCCTTCAGGTGTATATGCTGAAAAAGTCATACTTCTGTGATTGTGTTGTGTTCCAGGATGTGGTCAAGTAAACTCTTTGTGGTGTTATGCGTTAACATCTGGAATGCCTTGTATGGTTTTTAATTTCAGGGACTGTGGTAATCATTACCATGTAATACGGTTTTCTGCTGGAATGCTGATGCTGCATTTTGTCTGGTATCAAAGCATGTTCAGTTAATTAGAGCACTTCTAGACTGCCTCCCTGCATGTCTGGGCACACCCTCTCCGTTCGGATTTAGTCCCCACCCCATGTCCCCCTTCATACAGGCTTCACAAACATAGCTGATGGGTTTGAGTAAATGCTCTGTGATGATTTGCTTGAAAGAATTAAGTTCCAGATGGAGTACCAGGAAAAGCATAAATTATTACTGTCTGCATTGTGACATTAACACAAACTGACTGGAATTATTGTAGTAATTTGTCAACCTGTGGGTTGAATTATCTATTGTAATTGATACGGTTTTGATTCCTGTTTACCTCTCACTGAACAAGTCACTGTCCCCCCTGCCCTTTAACAGCACGGCCCTGGACACCTCTTGTTGGTTAGTGGAAGTGACGAGATCTTGCTCTGATCCCTGTTCTGTATGTTGTAGTGTATTTCTCCTGTATCTGGAGCTGTTGGCAGCCAATCCCGCCTCTTTTTAGGAGAATCTACTTGCCAAGCTTCTTTCCTTTTTTTTTTCTTTTCCCAAGTGGTACTACTGTTACCCCAAGCTCTTCTATCGGTTGAGGAAGGGGAAAACTTAGAGCTCAGGTAGTGAAGACTTTTTCTGCGGTGTGTAAGCACTTGACGTACGCAACTGAAATTTGGTAAGCTGAGTTTTACTGAGGGCAAAAACTGTTTTGCACTGCACTGCAGTGTGTTGTGGAGGCCAGGCATGCATAATGCTTGATGTAAGACCAAGTCAAAGCAAGTTTATTAGTATTTAGTTTAGAGAATTCCTCAAGTCACTAGTTGCCAGGAACAGTGTGTTCTCGGCGAGGGCAACTGTTGTGTCTGCTACTGCAACTGTGTCTGTGTGTCTGCTACTGACCCCCCCCCCCCCCCCCCCCCTTTGGG